>JAQZBX010074132.1:0-14802 GCA_029593785.1 Cabassous unicinctus
ATTTATTTTATTTATTTATCGCCCCCTTGCTGCTTGTGTTGCTGTGTCCATTCGCTGCGTGTCTTCTCTGTGTCTGCTTATCTCCCCCTTGCTGTGAGGTCTTGCCACATCAGCCCAGGGCGCCGCACGAGCCAGCCTGCCCTCACAAGGAGGCCCTGGGAAGCGAACCCGGGGCCTCTCATATGGTAAATGGGTGCTCTATCCATTGAGCCACACCCGCTTCCTGCCATGAGGTTGCTGCATCAGCCCACTGCACCGCTCAGGCCGGCGTGTCCTCACAAGGAGGCCTCGGGACGCGAACCCGGGCCTCCCATATGGTAAACGGGGGCTCTATCCACTGAGCCACACCCGGGGAAGCGATTTCAACATTCAGAGAGAATTTCCCAGCTCATCATTGGACAGCCAACTTCTCCCAGGAACTCATCAAGGACTTTTCATTGGACTTTCATCAGAGGCCCTGGCTTGCAGCCTGCCTACGGAACCTGGACTTGTGCATCCCCACGGTTGCGTGAGAGACTCTTAAAATCTCATATTATTGACAGATATCTCCTGTTGATTCTGTTTCCCGAGAGAACCCTGACTAATACAGGGGGCGAGAAGTCCTCTACTGAGCTGGACAGCAGCAGCTTGCTGCCTTCTAGAGCAGAACGCTGACTCTCGGCCTCCACGTCGTGCACCTTCAGCCACAGCTGCTGTACTTGGGGTGGTTAGGGGGAGAGCGCTGGTGACTCTCTAGGATCTTGTAGAGCTTGTGGAAATTACCAGGGGGAAGGCGCCCATGGCCTTGGCCTTGAGCACACACTCTCTTGAGCAGGGGGTGGCAGGTGGGCAGCAGCCACGGGAACCTTCCCTGGGGCACTCCAGGTTCCCTGCCTTGCTGCAGAAGTTCATACATGCAGGTCACTTGCTCCTGCATCTTGGGGTTTATTTTTTTGGCAGCCCATGTTATTTTTTTATTTTTTTAGATTTATTTATTTATCCCCCCCTCCCATTGTTTTGCACTCGCTGTCTGCTCTCTGTGTGTTCTTCTGCGTCTGCTTGTCTTCTCTTTAGGCAGAACTGGGAACCAATCCTGGGACCTTCTGGAGTGGGAGAGAGTTGCTCAATCTCTTGCATCACCTCAGCTCCCTGGTCTGCTGCATCTCTTATTGTCTCTCCTCTGTGTCTCTTTTAACTAGTATAAAATACCTTGCAAGTTTCCATGGAAACACTGAGGTACTGTAAATGTAGGGCCCAGCCATATGCATCAGCCAGATTAATTGAACCCCAAGCAAACCATGTATTTATGAGTACACACACAGCTAGGGCTGGTGTGATAGTTTGAGACTTTTCTGGCCCCCAGAAAATCTTGTTCTTAAAGCTAATCCCTTCCTGTGGGTGTGAACCCATTGTAGGTGGGACCCTTTGATTAGGTTACTCCAGTGAAGGGCCTTTTGATTAGATTTCTTCAGTAAGGTGTAGCCCAGGGTGGGTCTTAATCCTCTTATTGGGGTCCCTTATAAACAGGATGAATAGCCAAAAATATCCTAAAAATGAAGAGCAAAAATCCGAAGACTAACGCTTCCTGAACTTGAAGTGTATTATAAACCTACAGTGGTCAACGCAGCATGGTATTGGCACAGAGACAGACACATTGACCAGTGGAATAGAACTGAGAGTCCAGAAATAGGCCCTCACCTCTACGGTCAACTGATTTTTGATAAGCCTACTAAGCCCACTTTTCTGGGATAGAATAAATGGTGCTGGGAGAACAGGATATCCATAACCAAAAGAAAGAAAGAATGAAAGAGGAACCATATCTCACTCCCTATATAAGAATCAACTCAAAATGGCTCAGAGACCTGGACATAAAAGCCAGGACCATAAAACTACGAGAAGATAATGTAGGGAAACATCTACAGGATCTTGTAGTGGGTAGGGGTCTCAAACCTTATACCCAAAGCACGAGCAATAAAAGAAAAAATAGATAAATGGGACTTCCTCAAAATTAAACACTTCTGCACCTCAAAGGACTTTGTAAAGAGGGTAAAAAGGTAGCCTACTCAATGGGAGAAAATATTTGGAAATCACACATCCAACAAGGGTCTAATATCCCTGATATATAAAGCGATCCTACAAGTCAATAATAAAAAGACAAAATACCCGATTTTAAAGAATGGGCAAAAGACATGAATAGACAGTTTTCTAAAGAAGAAATACAAATGGCAAAAAAACACATGAAAAAATGTTCAATATCCCTGGCTATTAGGGAAATACAAATCAAGCTACAATGAGATATCATTTCACACCTACTAGAATGGCCATTAAAAAAACAGTAAACTACAAGTGTTGGAGAGGATATGGAGAGACAGGAACACTTATTCACTATTGGTGGATATGTAAAATGGTACAACCACTGTGGAAGTCTGGCGGTTCCTAAGGAAATTAGATACAGATCTACCACGTGACCCGGCAATACTGCTACTAGGTATATACCCAGAAGAACTGAGAGCAATGACACAAACAGTCATCTGCACACAGATATTCATAGCAACATTATTCACAATTGCCGAAAGAGGGAAACAACCCAGGTGTCCACCAACTGACAAATGGATAAACAAACTGGTATATACACACGATGGAATATTATTCAGCTGTAAGAAGAAATGAAGTCGTGAAGCATATGACAACATGGATGAACCTGAAGGACATTATGTTGAGAGAAGCAAGCCAGGTATAAAAGGACAAATATTGTATGATTTCGCTATTATGAACTAAATATAATGTGCAGACTCATTATTTCAGAGCAAGTCAATGAGGAGTGGATTTGGAGCTGAGAGCCAATAAATTGACAATGGAGTGATTGTAAGTGAAAAAGATTCAGAACAGTATACACAGTATGCTATCTCTTGTAGGAAAAGGACGGGAGATAAAGCATGTGTATTTTTGCTAAATTTCCCAAAAAGGAACATTGGAATAATTAACCTAGAAATGAATATTTACCTATTAGGAGCAGTGATGGGTGGGAAAAGAAGTGAGATATTCTGAAAATATCTATTTATGTGTTTTTGACCTGTAAATCATACAAATATTTTACATATTTAAAACATAGAATTAAACCAAAAAGGCAAAAGCAAAACCTTAGATGGTCTGACACCATCACCAAGAAGCAACTGGCCTAATTTAGAGGTGGGAATACCTCACTGAAAACTCAGGTATGGCACCAACTTGGAGACAGCACTTTGGAAGGGGGGTGGGAGTGCATCTTTCAGGAAGCAGTATCTGCTTTAAACCAGATACCATTATATGGTATTGTTTCCAGACTTCATGGGTCCAGGAAACAAGGGGTGGAAGTGAGAGTGGCTCCTCTCACTATTTTACCTAATAACCCACTCCCAGAAGTTTTACTTCCTCTCCCAGCAACCTTGAGATCTGCTTGTTTAGTTCACAAGGAAGGAATGCTTCCACGAGACAAAACCAAGCAATGGTCCTACTGCATCATAAGACAAGACTTCCACCTGACCATTTTGGGCTCCTTATGCCACTGAACCAACTGCCAGCAACAGGGGATGCTCTATTGGTTGGAATGAATGATTCTGATTACCAAGGACAAATTGGGGTACTGCTACACAATGGGGGCAAGAAGGACTATGCCTGGAACCCAGGGGATTCTCTGGGGCTGGTCTTTAGAATTTGCATGCCTAATAGTAATGGTTTACGGGAAATTATAGCAACCAAAAAAGGAAGGACAATCGAGGACTCAGATCACTTAGGAAACATGGTTTGGGTCACTCAAGTGGATAAAGAATCTTAATCAGCTGAAATTCTGTCAGAGCACAGGAGAAAAAAGAAATGGATAATAGAAGAAGGAAGCCCTAGGTAACAACTGCAGCCTCATGATCAATTAAAAAAAAAAAAAAGAGGATTGTAGTAGCTTTGAATGTTTTCTCTTGTATGTATGTGTTTATTTGTGTATGTTATTTCCTTATTTTATTTCCTTCTCCTTTTTTATTTTATATACAAGTTATACGTTAACTTTACAATTTAGTCATTAGGTTACAATATTTAGTGGAGATGTGAACAAATTGGAGGGGTAATTAATATAGCTTGCAGTGGATACAAAGACTGCTGGTATGGTACAGCTCCTCCTTTATCTGAAGTGTAGCAGTACCTTAGTGTTTTGTTTTTTTTAAATCCCGCCTCCCCAGGATGGCTCCCTCATCTGTCTTGTTCATCTTCTTTAGGAGGCACTGAACTGAACCAAAGGACCTCACGTGTGGGAGGTGAGTGCCCAACAACTTGAGCCATTTTCACTCCCTGCTGGTTGTGTTGTCTGCTGGTTACATCGTCTGCTGGTTGCAGCGTCTGCTTGTCTTCTTTAGGAAGCACTGGGAACCGAACCTGGGACCTCCCATGTGGGAGGCGGGCACCCAATTGCTTGAGCCACATCCGCTCCCCAGTATCTTGGAGTTTTGTTGTACAGATATTCAAATGTGTGTAAAAAGGTGCATATGGAAACTGGGTAGCCAACAAGGATGGACTGTAGTAGTTATCAATAGCAGTTTTCAGCCCCAAACCCACTCTTCATTGCCTTGCTCTGCAGTAATGGAGCTTGACTTTGTAAACGTTCCCCTTTGCCAGTTAACAGTAGAAGACCCTGGAAGGGTAATACTGCAGGAGGAAAAGATTTATCTTGCTGCCCTCACTGTGCACCCACTTCTTTTTCACTCTGATATTTTCTCTGCCTGTGGTTTTCTTATTTGCAAGCCCCGACCTGTAGTTTCCTATCTGTCAGCACCCTGGTGGGGGATTTTCTGCTTGCCAGTACGAGCCTGTGGCTCCATGCCCACCAGCCTTGACCCACTGATACCCCAGCAGCCTTCCAGTTTACCAGTACTGTAGCATATTTTCATACCTGCCAGCTTCAGCTCGGTGACTGTGAACCAGCCCTGGTCTGGGCAACTCAGCAAACTTCTCTGCTGTTTGGTGGGCTGCAACCACTCCTTCCCCAGTAAGATCTAGATCCTAGCCTTGGGACCAGAAGTGTCCAAACAACCCTCAGCCTCACAATAATTTAATAGTCACAATAACAAACAATAATAATAGTCACAAATAATAATAGATTATTATTGTTTTTAAGCCAATAGGTTTTGGGTAATTTGTTATACAGCAAAAGCTAACTGACACACCATTAATTTTAAAAACTCTGTCTTTTCTCTAGTGATATGAGATGCCATCTTTATTATAAACTCAATTTCCATGTATTTTGGTCTGTTTCTGGACTTTCTATTCTATTCATTGGGTCTGACAACTCATATACCAATACCACATTTTAAATTACAGAGACTTTATAGTATGCTTTAGTAACTGCTTATACCAATAACTCTTAAAAAATTAAGATTTCCTGGTTGTTCTTACCTTTTTAAAAATATGGAATTAAAATAAACCTGTCTAGCTCCAAGACTGAGGGGTATGCTATCTTTATGTTAAATTGTGCTATTAAAGAATGTGGAATGTAATTATATTTGTTCAACTCTAGTTTTGTATTTTTTAGTGTTTTACTCTTTCCTCACATATATTTTGATTATTTTTTGTTAAGTTATTCCCAGGTACCTGTTATTTTTAAGCGTTCTATTGCAAATGCAGTCTTTTCTTCCATTTTTGTTCTAATTATTGTTTTTTAATATAGAAAGGTTCCTATATATGAATTTGCTATCCAATCATCTTGCTAAATTTATTTATTGCTTATAGTAGCTGTAATAGTTAGCCAAAGGGGTGGTGATGCAAAATACCAGAAATCTGTTGGCTTTTATAAAGGGTATTTATTTGGAGTAGAAGCTTACAGTTACCAGGCCATAAAGCGTAAGTTACTTCCCTCACCAGTCTGTTGCCATGTGTTGGAGCAAGATGGCTGCCAATGTTCAGCCTTTCTCTTCCTCTTAAGGCTCCATGGTCAGGCTCTCTAGGCTTTGTCTCTCTCCCTGGGGCTCGATTATCTCCGGGCTCAGCTGCTTTGTTCTCTCCACAAGGCCAGCTATGAACTGTCAGGTGAATGGCTTGTCTCTTTTCCTGGGGCCTTCTCTCCTTCCTCACAACCAAGCTCCTCTGTGTGCTTACTTCCCAGGGCTCCAGCTCAAAAACTCCAACCTCTCTTCTGTGCAGTGTATGTTTCTCTGTGAGTCCCTGCCTACCAAGGGGGTGGGGATTCAACATCCTACTGACGTGGCCCAATCAAAGCCTTAATCATTATTTAATCAAGTAAAAATAAAACTCTAAATCCAATACACTCTACTATGCCCAGAGGAAAAGACCAGTTTACAAACATAATCCAATATTTTTGGAATTCATAAATAATGTCAAATAGCTACAGTAGCTTTTCCTTGATTCTCTTGGGTTTTCCAGATATGCTAATAGATCATTTGCAAAAAGAAATAATTTACCTCTTCTTTCCCAAGTCTAATGCCTCTAACTGCATCTGATTTTGTTGGGTAAAACCTTCAATACAATGTTAAATGGAAGTGAAGATGATTATCCATGTCTTTTTCCTTATTTTCATGGAATGCATCTACTGTTTCTCCATTTTGGACTGATAAATAAATAAATAAATAAATATTTATGAAATCATGTTAAGAAAGTATCCATTCATTAAGTGTTTTATGTATCAGTAATGCATTCTGAATTAAGACCTTCCAGCATCCAAGGAGATGATCATATGATTTTCTTTCCCATTTCAATTAAAATGTTGAAATATGTTAGTGAACTTCCTAATATTGAGCCATTCTTCATCCTGAAGTAAACCAGTTATTGGTCATGAGGTATATTAGTTTACAGTTAAAGTACCATTAGATGTTAGCTATCATCTCACTCATGATTTTTGCACCAGTGGTTTTGTATTTGTGCAACCTTTATCATGTTTAGGAAACATTGCTATTGTCACTTCATAAAAAGAATTTCTAAATTTTCTTTCTTTTGTTATGATCTCAAATAGTTTAAGTAGCATTGAGATGACTGGCTTTTGAAGATATGGAAGAATTTTCCTGTGAAACCATTTGGACCTGGTAGTTGATTACTTTTTCTCTGACGGAAATTAGTCTGTTTAAAATTTCTCTCTCTCCTGGAATCAGTTTTGGCTAATTGTCTATTTGATCTAGGTCTTCAAGTTTATTGGCATAAAGTTGTTTAAAGTAAAATCTCTTTAAAAAAATTTCCTCCATTTCGATAGCTATTTCTGTTACCTTTTCTTATTTTGTGTTAGTGCCTTCTTTTCTTCTTGGTTTGATTAGCTAGAGGTTTGTCTATTTTGTAAATTTATTTTCAAAGAACCAGCCTTTTGATCTATTAGTTTTACTATTTCTCTTTTTTCTGAGGTTTACTTTTTATTATTTAATTGATTCTGCTTTGTTTACCTTATTCTTTTCCAAATTTTGAGTTTTATGTCTTTTCATTCTTTCATTTTGGTTGATATAAGCATTAAAGGTGATGAATTTTTTCTGTGACCATTGCTTTAATTGAATATAAGGTGTTTCATTATCAGTTTTTAGAAATTCTATAGTTTTGGCTTGTATTTCTCTTTTGACTCAAGAACAATTTATTAGAGTTAATAATATTTCAAGTTGGGAGACACTTTTTATTTTATAACTTCAAGTTTTATTGCATTATCAGATAATATGTTTGTATCATTTCTACTTTATGGAATGTATGAAAGCTTTCATTGTGCCTTAACATATGGTCAATTTTCACAAATATTCTATGTGTGTTGAAAAGGTGTGTTCTCTATTATCAGGGTACAAAGTTTGATACATACGCATAGGAAGCTGAGGGCATTTATATCATTCATTTTTTTGGATTCAATGTGGTTGTGCAAACATATTATTAATATATTTTTATTTATTCTTACATCTCCTATAGTTTTTTGAAGATTGCTGCTATATTGCTTGGTGCATAGATATTCATAACTATTATGGCTTCATTGGGAATTGTAGTTTTTAGCACTATAAAGTTACTTTATCTTGTTTAACGTTCTTAAAGCTGAGTCTACCTTGCATAGTGCAATAGCAACATTGCAACTTCCTCCTTTTTTGTTTGTTTGTGTTTGTTTATACACATCTGCCCATCTCTTGGTTCAGCCTTTCTGAATTTTTGACTTAGTGTGTCTCTAGTTTATCAGCATAGAGTTGGTTGGCTTTTGCTTTGTGAGCTGGGGTAGATTGAATCATTTTCTTGATTCTTCACTCCTCTACAGTAGTATTCGATAGATTTGCCATGAGTACATAGAAAGCAGAGTATAATTCCCAATCCTTTGGCTTTGGGCTTGGGCACGAACTTGATTTGGTCAATGGGATTTTAGTGGACATGGCATCAGCAAAGGCTGGAAATGTCCTTACATGGTTGGGCTTTCCCCCTTGTGATCCAGCCTTTTGCCATGAACTGAACATGCCTCAGTTAGGAACTGGTTCAAGGAGAATGAAGGACACATGGAACAGACCAAATCTAACCTGCAGCCCTGAGCTAAACCCCTGTGTAGATTAGCTGAACCCCAGTTAACCTGCAGATGCATTACAAATAAATGCTTATTGTTTAATGCCACTGAGTTTGAGCTTGTCACACAGTATTGTCATAAAAGCTGACTAGCATATGCACCAACCTTAAAATATTTTTTTAAATAAGGAATCTAAACAAATTTACATTTATTGGTATAACTGATATGCTTGGCATTAGTTCTGTAATATTGTTTCATATTTACTGTGTGTTATTTTATGTATCTTTCATTCTGTTGCCTCGTTCCCCTTCCTGTCCCATGCTTTGATCCCTTTGCTTTGTTCTGTATTTAGGAAGGTTTGTATTTTTGCTCTAGAAGTTGCCTTTATAATATCTTCATAAAATAATGCCTTTAGTCCTTTTTCTTACTTAAACCCTCTACTATCTGGCATATCTGGTTTAAATAATATCAATTTAGTCTCATCTAGTAACAACCCAGCAGTGAATAAATTCATTCTGCTTTCCCCTTTCTCGATTCCTTCTCTTTCCTTTTAAAAAATGGTATTATTTCCATTTGACTGAACATATAACATTACATAATATTCTTTCACCCTTATTCCTGTTTTTTTTTTTTTTTCTTTTCTTACTTTTGGTATTTTTGTTGTTGTTGTTGTTGTTTGTCTTTCCCCCCCCCGCTTTTGTTTTAATAATAGATCTATAAATAAATATATCCAATACTCATCATTAGTCTTTTTGTCAAAATTTCTCACTTGGATAAAGTTTTTCCTATAGTAGAATCCTCAAAAACGGCTCATAAGTAGTATTATCAATGCATTCTTGTATGTTCAAAAACTGTTTAAAACTATTTTTATATAGCCTTGATACCCGAAAGACAGCTTGGCTAGATATAAAACCCTCGGCTCTTTCTATTTTCCTGAGTTTCTTTAAAATGTTGCTCATCTGTTATCCTGATTTGCATGTTATTTTGAGAAATCTGATGCCAACATGATTTTTTTTATAAGTTGATTTTGTCAATGGAGATCCAGAGGATTTCTCTTTTTCTTTAAAGTTTCAGTAATTCTCTAGGATATATCTCTCAATGTTAATAATTCTGGGTTAAGTTTTCTCAAGGACATAGTGAGAACTTTCAAAATGTAGACTCAGAACTTTTAGTTTTACATGGTTGTATTTCTGTTTTTTCCTCTCTTCTCCATGAACTCCAATTATATATATGTTTGATATTCTTTTTCCGTCTTCTGTATCTATGCTTTTACAAATTATTTATTTTAATTGTGATAAAATATATCTAACAAAAATCATTTAAACCATTTTAAGTGGACAATTTTTTTACATTAAGTACATTGACAAACTGTGTAACGTTCACCACTATTTTCACACAATTTTTATCATCCCAAACCAAAGCTCATACTCATTTAGCAAAAACTTCCCATTTACACCTGCCTCCACTTTTGGTAACCACCAGTCTGCTTTCTGTCTCTGTGAATTTGCTTGTTCTAAGTATTTCATTCAAAAGAAATCATACATTATTTTTCCTTTTGTGTCTGGCTTATTTCAATTAACCCGATGTCTTCAAGGTTCATTCATGTTGTAGGTTGTACCAGCACTTCACTTGTCTATTTGGCGGAATGATATTCCATTGTATGGCTATACCACATTTTGGTTATCCATTCATCTGTTGATGGACATTTGGATTGCTTCCATCTTCTGGCTATTGCAAATAATGCTGCTATGAACATTGGTGTACAAGTATCTGTTCACATCCCTCCTATCAATACCTAGGAATGGAATTGTTGGGTCATATGGTGTGGTGGTTTGAAGCTATATGCACCCCAGAAAAACATGTTCTTAAATTTAAGCCAGGGGAGTGGATGTAGCTTGGTGGTTGAGCACCTGCCTCCCAGGTAGGAGGTCCCGGGTTCAATCCCTGGTACCTCCTTAAAAAAAAAAAAAAAATTAATCCATCTCTTTGGGTGTAAACCTATCGTAAGTAGGACCTTTAGCAGAGCTACTTCATTTAAAGTGTGACCCACCTCATTCAGGATGGGTCTCAATCCTTTTACTGGAGTCCTGTTTAAGACAATGCAAAGAATGAGAAAGCCATGGAAGAAAGAAGCTGACATCAACAAATCTCAAAAGAGAAGGGAGAGACCAGCAGATGCTGCCATTTGCCTTGCTATGTGATAGGCTGCTAGCAGCTGGTCTTTGAAAGAAAGTATCATCTTGATGATGCCTTGATTTGGACATTTTCCTCACCTCAAAACTATGAGCGAATAAATTCCCATTGTTTAAGCTGAACCATTTCATTGTGTTTGCTTAAGCAGTCTAGGAAACTAAAACATAGTAATTCTATGTTTATCTTTCAAAGGAATCTCCAACAGCACCATTTTACTTTCCCATCAAAAATGTACAAGCATTCCTACTTCTCTGCATCCTTGCTGCACTTGTTAACTATCAATTTTTAAAATAACAGGTGATCAGATGTAGCTCAGTGGTTGAGCACCTGCTTCCCACATATGAGGTCCTGGGTTCAATCTCTGGTACCTCCTAAAAAAAATAATAGCCATCCTAGTAGTGTGAGGTGGTAGCTCATTGTAGCTTTAATTTGCATTTCTTTAATGGCTAATGATATTGAGCATCTTTTCATATAATTATTGGTCATCTGAATATCAATATCTCCTCTGGAGACATGTCTATTCAATTCCTTGGCCCATTTTTAAATGGGTTGTCTTTTTGTTGCTGAGTTGTAGAAGTTCTTTATATATTCTAGATATTAAACCCTTACCAGATATATGATTTCCAAATGCTTTATCCCATTCTGTAGGTCAGGGGTTCTTAACAAGGGGCCCATGAGCTTGAATTGAAATTCAGAAAAACATTATTCTTGTGGGACATGTTGGTGCGGGTGTGATATATTTATTAAATAATACACAGTATAATGTGGACTTAGTAAGGGGTCTGTGGTTTTCACCTGACTGGCAAAGGGGTCCGTGGGACAAAAAAAGGTTAAGAACCCCTGCTGTAGGTTGTCTTTTCACTTTCTTGATGTCCTTAGAGAAGCAAAACTTTTAAATTTTAATGGAGTCCATTTTATCTATTTTTCTTTTGTTGCTTGTGATTTTTGGAGAAAATTTAAAAATCGATTACCTACAAGGTCCTGAAGATACTTCCCTATGTTTACATGTGGGAGTTTTATAGTATTAACACTTATATTGAGGTCTTTGATCCACTCTGAATTAATTTTTGCATATGGTGAGAGGTAAGAGTCTGCCGTCATTATTTAGCATGTGGAAGAGATTATTCTTTCCCCACTGAAGGGACTTAGCATCTTTGTTGAAAATCAACTGGCCATAGATATGTGGATTTATCTCTGGACTCTCAATCCTATTCCATTGGTCTATATATCTATCTTTATGCCAGTACCACACACCACTTTAATTACTGTAGCTTTGTAGTAGATTTTTTTTTTTTAAGATTTAATTATTTATCTATTTATCCCCCCCTTGCTGCTTGTGTTTTACTGTGTCCATTCGCTGTGTGTTTCTTCCGTGTCTGCTTATCTCCCCCCTGCTGTGAGGTCCCGCTGCATCAGCCCACCTGGCCGCGCGGGCCGGCCTGCTCTCACAAGGAGGCCCCGGGAAGCGAACCCGGGGCCTCCCGCATGGTAAACGGGGGCTCTATCGATTGAGCCACACCCGCCTCCTGCTGTGAGGTCTTGCTGCATCAGCCTACCGCGCCACGTGGGCCGGCCTGCCCTCACAAGGAGGCTTCGGGAAGCGAACCCAGGGCCTCCCAAAGCGAACCCAGGGCCTCCCATATGGTAAACGGGAGCTCTATCCATTGGGCCACACCCGCTTCCCTGTAGTACATTTTGAAATCAGGAAGTGTGAGTCTTCCAACTTTATTCTTCTTTTCAAGATTGTTTTGACTATTTGGGGTCCCTTGAAATTCTCTATGAATTTAAGGATCAGCTTTTCCATTTCTGCAGAAAAGGGTGCTGGAATTTTCATAGGATTGCATTGAATATGAAGGTTGATTTAGGCAATATGGACATCTTAATAATATTAAGTCTTCCAGTCCACGAACATAGGATGTATTTCCATTCATTTAAGGTCTTCTTTAATTTCTTTCAGCAATGTTCTATAAGTTTTCAATGTACAACTCTTTCACTTCCTTGGTTAAATTTATTCCTAGGTATTTTATTCTTTTAGATGCTATAGTAAATGGAATTGTTTTCCTGATTTCCTTTTCAGATTGTTCATTACTGGTGTACAGAAACCCAAATGACTCCTGCATGTTTACCTTGTATCCTGCAACTTTACTGAATTTGCTAATTAGTTTTAGTGGCTTTCTTGTGTATTCTTTGGGATTTTCTATACAAGATCATATATAGGTCATCTGAGAATAGGGATAATTTGACTTCTTTCCAGTTTGGATGTCTTTATTTCTTCCTCGTCTGATTGCTCTAGAACTTCTAGTACAATGTTGTATAGCAGTGGTGACAGAAGACATCCTTGTCTTTTTACTGATCTTGAGGGGAAAGCTTTCCATTTTTCACGAGTAAGTATGATGTTATCCATGGATTTTTTTTTTTCATGAATATCCTTTATAATGTTGAGAAAGCTCTCTTCTTTTCCCAATTTTCTGTTTTGTTGTTGTTGTTGTTGTTGTTGTTGTTTTATCATGAAAGGATGTTGGATTTTGTAAAATGCCTTTTCTGCATCAACTGAGATGGTCATGTGGCTTTTTCTTTCCTTCTTACTGTGTGATGTATTACATTGATTTTCTTATGTTGTACCATCCTTGCATTCCTGGAATAAATTCAATTTGGTCATGGATTATAACCCTTTTAATATAGTGTTGAATTTTGTTTGCCAGTATTTTGTTGAGGATTTTTGCATGTATATTCATAAGGGATATTGTTCAGCAATTTTCTTTTCTTGTGCTGTCTGACAATAATATAGCCATCCTGGCTCTCTTTTGATTACTGTTTGCATGGAACATCTTTTTCCACCCTTTTACTTTCAACCTCTTTGTGTCTTTGTACCTAAAGTGAGTCTCTTTTAGACAGCATATGTTTTTATTTTATTTTTTTTTGATTTGCACTTTTGTCCAATTCTCATTTTACTTGGAAAATCTTTTTTTTTAACTTTATTTGTACATTTAATAATTGAAAATATAAACAATTAAAAACTAAAAAGTAAACACAGATGAATAAATATATACATTTCTCCATTAAATGCAATGGATACATATAAATTTTTTTTTTTTGATCAAACAATATGTTACACAATATATTTGGTTCATAGTAATGCATTCATACAGTATTTGTCCTTTTGTGTCTGGCTTGCTTCACTCAACATAATATCCTCCAGATTCATCCATGTTGCCATATGCTTTACGACTTCATTTCTTCTTACAGCTGCATAATATCCCATCGTGTGAATATACCACAGTTTGTTTATCCATTCATCTGTTGATGGACACCTGGGTTGCTTCCAACTTTTGGCAATGGTGAATAATGTTGCTATGAACATTGGTGTGCAGATGTCTGTTCATGTCACTGCTCTCAGTTCTTCTGGGTATATATCCAGTAGTGGTATTGCAGGGTCATGTGGCAAGTCTATATTCAACTTCTTTAGGAACTGCCAAACAGTCCTCCATAGTGGTTGTACCATTTTGCATTCCCACCAACAGTGAAGAAGTGTTCCTACCTCTCCACATCCTCTCCAACACTTGTAGTTGTCTGTCTTTTTAATAGTGGCCATTCTGATAGGTGTAAAATGATATCTCTTTGTAGTTTTGATTTGCATTTCCCTAATCATGAGTGATGTTGAGCATTTCTTCATGTGTTTTTTTGCCATTTGTATTTCTTCTTTGGAGAAATGTCTATTCAAGTCTTTTGCCCATTTTTAAATTGGGTCGTTTTTCTTTTTATTGTTGAGTTGTAACATCTCTTTATCTATCCTGGATATTAAACCCTTATCAGATATGTGATTTCCAAATATTTTTTCCCATTGAGTTGGCTGCCGTTTCACCCTTCTGACAAAGTCCTGTGAGGTGCAAAAGTGTTTAATTTTGAGGAGGTCCCATTTATCTATTTTTTCTTTTGTTGCATGTGCTTTGGCTGTAAGGTCCAAGAAACCACCACCTACTACAAGGTCTTGAAGATGTTTCCCTACATTTTCTTCTAGTAGTTTTATGGTCCTGGCTTTTATATTTAGATCTTTGATCCATTTTGAGTTGATTCTTGTATAGGGGGTGAGATAGGGGTCCTCTTTCATTCTTTTGGTTATAGATATCCAGTTCTCCCAACACCATTTGTTG
>JAQZBX010074133.1:0-14747 GCA_029593785.1 Cabassous unicinctus
CCATCCTATCTCAGGGGAGTTCCGGTTGGATTAGCATGGAGGTGAGATTCAGGGACTGAGTGGGGCTTGGAATGGATGAAGCTGTTTGTCTTACTTTCTTTGGTAATAAAACTAGCTGGTACCAGGGATTGAACCCGGGACCTCGTACATGGGAAGCAGGTGCTCAACCACTGAGTTATACATGCTCCCCAAAGATGTGTTTTTAAAAGGCTTTTCTTTTTTTAAGTACTTATGTCAAAACAATAGTGTCAAAATGCCATGAGCCTTCTGTTGCTAGTATGCCTCTCGCTTCATGGAGGGGAAACTGAGGCAGGGATTGGTGGAAGGTCCATTCAAAGCCACAAAGGCAGTGAGTGGCAGAGGGGAGTCCAACATCCAGATCTGTTGTGGCCCCTACCACTAAGCATGGTATTTTACACAGACCAATTTACCTGGAGTCAACATTCTCTGCCATAGCAGTATGAATTTGTTCATGTTGAAACCCCTGTAGAGGCTGTCAGGATTTCTGAATAATCAAGATCAGTGCCAGATATCAATATCAGAATTATCAAGATCAATCTTCCTTTTTTAAAAAATAATAACAGCACTATATTTCTAGGAAAGAAAGCAATCACTTATTTCCTTTATTATAAAACATAAGTCAATGAGTCAACATTTTAATAACGACCAAGTTATTTACTATTCAAGAATTTGCTTTTCAAACTGTGTCTTTAAAATGTATCCATCCATATATTTAGATTAAATTAAATTTATACATCAAAGATTTTATTCAGAATTCCAATCTTAAATATAAACCATAACTTACCAAATCATAATCCAAATACTATACAAAAATGCTTCCATTTAGATTTGTATGCTTCATCTGAAAAACTTATCTTACAAACAGGAGTTTTGTCCTTTTTCTCCAGAATAAATGTCCCTATGTCTAAAACTTTAAATGATAATCAAAAAAGACAGATTCAAATAATTCATGCTATGCATTTTCCTTCATCCGGCTTTAATAAAAACAGAGCCATCTGGTGTTGGAGCACTTTCTTCCTTCTCGGTTACAGTCTCTATAGTCCCAGAAGCAGACACAATAACCATTGTTTTATTTGTTGAAGCTGTCTTCTGTTTCTCAGCAATAGCTGCACAAACAGCAACAATCTCATCACTTTCAACTTCATAGTCAGGAATTGATTTTGGTGAGAAATCTGTTACTTTTGCTGATGATTCACTCTTTTTAATCCTCAGTGCCACTTTCTGCTGCTCCTGGAGTGTTCTTGCCCAGGAAAGATCTTCTTTCCATGTTTTAGGGTTCACTGGATAGATGTGAAGGGCTACTTGATAATTTTGAATTGCTTCATCCATTTTGCCCTTCGGCTCTCTGTTGTCATATTGTTCTATTGTCTGGCTTCTTATCCTTTAGTTTACCCTTCCTAATAATCTTCATTTCTATACTCTTCTGCAAATCTCTCACCCTTGTTTTTTCCTTTCAGGCTGCAGCACCCCCTTTAGTATCTCTTGCAAATCTGGTCTTTGGTAACATATTCAATCAGTTTTTGTTTGTCTGTAAAGACTTTGAACTCACTCTCATTTTTGAAGGACAGCTTTACCGGATACAGAATTTTTGGCTGGCAGTTTTTCTCTTTCAGTACCTTAAATACATCATACCACTTTCTTTTCTTCTCCATAGTTTCTGGTGAGAGGTTCACACTTAATCTTACCGAGTTTCCCTTGCATGTGATGCTTTGCTTTTTTCTTGCTGCTTTCAGAATCCTCTCTTTATCTCTGATATTTGTCATTCTGAATAGTAGGTGTCTCAGGGTAGGTCTATTTGGATTTATTCTGTTTGGGGTGTGTTGTCCTTCTTGGATATGGATATTTATGTCCTTCATAAGGATTGAGAAGTTTTCAGTCATTATTTCCTCAAATATTCTTTCTGTCCCTTTTCTATTCTCTTCTCCTTCTGGGACACCAATAAGTGAATGTTTGTACGTTTCATGTTGTCATTCAATTCCCTGAGACTCTGTTCCATTTTTGCCATTCTCTTCTCTTCTATTCTCCTTTCTTTTCCAGTTCAGATGTTCTGTCTTTGAAATCACTAATTCTGTCAAGATCAATCTTCTTGCTTGCTTTTTTGGTCATACACTGTGGTTTAAAACCCCAGTGCTAAAATTCATAGAGACAGATAGCAGATTAGAGATTACCAGTGGGAAGGTGAGGTGGGGGACAGGGAGTTATTGCTTAGCGAGTGCAGAGATTCTGTTTAAGGTGATAAAAAAAATTGGGGTCATGAATGATGGTGATGGCAGCACAATATTTTGAACAATTAGTATCACTGAATTGTACATTTAAAAGTGGTTAAAATGGGGAATTTTGAGTTGTATATGTCACAAAAATAAAGGGTTTAAAACAAAACAAAAACCAGGGCAATAAGTAGCAGCAAAGATTAGAGTTTAATTCTAACATCTCTACAGCCTCACTTCTCACGCACATGGCAGCTAACCACCTTCAGGCCCGAGAGAGTCGTTTGCCAAGACCCACAACAGGTGTGACAAGCTCCAAACAGGGACCTGGGGCTCTGGAAAGCTCTTGGAAGCACCTTTTATTGGTGAGTTTTACAGGAGTAGGAAAAGCAGTTATCACCCTTGTCTTAATCTTCACCCGATGAGCTTGTACCAATGCCAGTCTCTGCACCCCTTGCCCAGAGATTATCATAAATTAGGATACAGAGCATTAAAAATTTAAAAATCGGCAATTCAGATATTCATGGTCCAGTCGGCCACGAGGCCTCAGTGAAGAGCGCACTTTAGTGTATTTTTAATTCCCCTTCATTTCATTTCACCAAGGCCCACGTTTTGCTGGAGAGGAAATAGAATCCCAGAGGACACCGTTATTAAATATTCAGGTACATCATTGACTATTTACTTGTAATTTACACCCAGCCTGTTTCTAATACTGCTTAAGCACTTCCATGCCCAAGCGGTGCTGTGATGATAGCTAAATGTGAGGTCAGACCAGGCCAGTTGGGGCAAAATCTGGGAGTGGCTGCTGTAGGCACAGCTCCTGTTTTCACAGGTATGTTCCCTCACATAGACCTTCCAGCAACCTCACTTCACAAACGAGGAAGCAGGGGCTGAGAGATTTAAGGAACTTGCCCAAAGTCACGCGGATACCAAGTGCCGCGCCTGGCTTTAATCCCACCTCTTCCCACCCCCCACGGCAGCAGTGTGTTTGAAGATGTCAACAGGCAAGCATGAAATTGCTTTTCTTTAAATTTAATAGAAAAAGTTTTAAAATGCTGGCTACGGATAATACTGATCTCACCATGATTGGTGGTACCACCAAAAGCCCTCTTGAAGAGGGAAATACTTTGGCTACTTGTGGTTTAGAAATATTTCCTCAATGTCATACCTACCAAGTCAGCTGGCTCTGGACTCCCCATGCCCTCCACCTGAGTCATATGAACGTCCCCGGGAGAGGAGAGAGTGGAAATTCCATTAGATAGCTGAAGTCTTGTTTCAGGAATGAGTGACTCAGATGCCTTTCACAGCCACCCTGCCCAACCAGTCAGCCTTAGTGGGATGTAAACTAACAGAGGGAAGCGGGTGTGGCGCAATGGATAGAGCTCCCGTTTACCATATGGGAGGCCCCGGGTTCGCTTCCCGGGGCCTCCTTGTGAGAGCAGGCCGACCCGCGCAGCGCGGTGGGCTGATGCAGCGGGACCTCACAGCAAGGGGGAGATAAGCAGACATGGAAGAAACACACAGCGAATGGACACAGTAAAACACAAGCAGCAAGGGGGGATAAGTAAATAAATAAATAAATCTTTAAAAAAATAAAAAAATAAAAAATAAACTAACAGAGCCCCAACGGGACCACACACCTGTTGACAAAGACTTCAGAAAGTTCTTGAGAAGGCTAGGGTCACTCCGTGACCTTGGACAAGTGATGTAACTAAAATGAAGATAATAATACCTACTGCATGTAAAAGTTGTAAAGCATAAACAAGATATGGAGGTAAGGAAATGGGCACACGGTAGGCGAATGCCCTTCTGCATTGCCAGGAGAAAGGAAGACATGTTGTACTGAACAGTTGTCGGCTAAAGTGCTTCCCTGGTGACTTCACTTCTTCAATAAACACGTGCTGAGGGCCTGCTAGGTGCTAAAGACACAAAGGAGGAGAAGGATAGGACAGAGGGATAGAGCTCTGTTGATAATGCAATGTGATGAATGCAAAGGCACAAGAGGAGCAGAGAGGCAGGGGGCTACCAGAGAGGGACCGGCTGGCTCTGCCTGGGGTGTGGGAGCCCTCCTTGGGAAGGTGGGATTGTACGGGGCCAGCAGTAAGAGGCTGCTGGGTGGGAAGAAGAGAAGGTGCTTTAGGTAAAGTGATCAGTAGAAGCAAAGCCACGATGGCATGAGAATGTGCTCGGGGATGGAAACGGTCAGTTTGTCGAGAGCGGTGTATGTAGTGGGAAAGGGTGGAAGACGAGGCTGGAAAGGTGGGATGAGGCAGGTGGCTCAGAGCCCAGAATCCATGTTAAGCAGTTGTTTCGGATTCTGGTTGGCAGTGGGGTGTCGTATGATGCTCCCCAGACAAAGAGATCCGTATGAGAGGAAGTGCTCACTCATAGCTCTCTGAAGCATGAGATGGATGGTGCTGAGATGTTGAACAGTGAACAAAATGAAACAAGGAGGAAGAAATAACAAAGAAAGCCGAAAAGCCTGATACTCCATGGGTTCTGTAATTAGCACTTGAATAATTACTTAGATTATAGTGAGAATCCCCCCCAGAAGGGCATAAAACCCTGTATGCAGCAATTGCCACATGCTAAGCAGTGTGTCCTTTCTAATGGCACATCCTACAGTGTGTCCGGGAGCCCACGGTGTCCAAAAGGCCATGCTGTCCATTCAGAATGGCCCATCTCCCCAGGCAATGAGTCCAGCTCTGGAGGGAGGGGAATTTCCATGGAACACCTTGACTCTTCTTCCTGGACTCAGCTTCTCTGAGGGGCACAACCATGTTTGTCTACAGTTTTGCTTTGCCCATTAATTCACTCATTCATTCATTTAGCAAACATTTGCCAAGGTCTACTACGTGCTAGCATTATGAAGGTTATAAGAAAAAATACAGAGCTATAAGGAAGAGGTGGCTTCTGTCTTCTAGGAGATTACATTCTAACATACAGAAAAACTATGACAAAATGAAATCTGCTGTAAGAGCCTCAGAACAGCACAAACAAGATATTATAGGAAAAAGTTGAGTTGGGGAACTCAGTTACTATGTACAATTTGAAAATTATGTGCTGATCCCTGCTACTCAATATTATGTACTGATCCCTGCTATTCAAAATTATGTACTGATCCCTGCTACTCCAAGTAGTCCAGCCTCAGCACACAGGCATCTCCTGGGAGCTTGTTAGCAACACAGAATTGCAGACTCCACCCAGACCTCCTAAACAAGAATCCTCTGGTGGTGTGCATGCACATTAAAGTTGGCTAATGGTTTAGAGGGCACAAAGCCCTACAACTTTCTTTAAATATGTTTTTATTTAAAAAGCAAATGAAAGCAGAAAGTGATCAAAACTAAACTCCCTATATTGTGGGATTAGTCTAACCACAACGTAATCTTTCAAAATGAGTGCTTCTTTCTCTTAAGTGCATCTTTTATTTCCACCTCTTCTATTATTTAACCTGAAGAGGGAAACAGGTGTGGGACTTAAAGAAGAAAAGAGAAGGGGGAAAAATAGATTCTCTTTGGGAGGCAGGCGGTATTGGCAAGTTACCAGCAGATTTGGTTCTGGAAAATAAAGCCTCTGTGCTTTGGGGTAGTCAAAGGTTATTTGCTCTTAGATCTCCATTTCACCTGCTTTGCACCTGCCCTGCCGCGTTGCCCCATCAGTACCGCTGCATGCTTCTTCGTGCCAGCTTCGTTTCACAAGTGGATCAAGAAACATTTGTTGAGTACTAATAAGTGCAGAGCATGAGTTAAATGCTCTAAGTACATCAAGATGTGATGTGCAGAAATAATCATAATAGGTAGAAGTAGAACCGAAAGAGAGCTACAAACGAAAGACTATGAATGTTCAGATAAGGTAAGGGAGAAAAAATTCCTGGCTCAGGAGATCCTGGAAGGCTTCACGAAGGAGGTGGCAGATCCTCTGGTCCATGAATAACGATTAAGGTTTCAAGAGGAAGATAGGGGGCAAGGGCATTTTAGAAAAAGAGCATCTAGTCCAGAAAAAGCATGAAGGTGGGAAGATGCAGGTTTCTCCAGGGAGATGTGACGATCTGATTTGGTGGAATGTGTAAGAGAGCAAGCGTGGGGTTAGATCATGGATGGCCCACATGACTTTATTAGGTGGGCAGCAGGAAGTCACTGAAGATTTTTGAGTAGAGGAATGATATGATCAGACCTGGGCTTTGGAGTTTTCACACACCAGGCGTTGCTTGCAGGCGAAGGGAGTGAGGAAGAGAAGGTAAGAATTTGAGAATCTTCCTATTGCTTTCTACAATTCCCAGTTGAAGACGTGGTTATTATCATCTTCTTCCACGTCCTTCCACCCATCCCGCCTTACTGGCAAGTGCGCGATCTACAGATGCTCAGCACCTCATGTTGAAAAGGGGCTGGATTTGAGTCCTGCCCCCACTGAGGCCTTGCCCAAGGGGTGGGAAGTGGCATGAGCAAGGGGTGTGCTCCGATGGTGAGTGGGAAAGCCAACAATTTGCAAAGCTCAAGGTCCTGATGTTTATCAGAGCATGTTCCTCACAAGTCAAAAAGGAAAGTGTGATCAGGTAAGAAGGCTCACTCGCCTGTATTTGTTCTGGGGAGGTGCTGATCTAAGGATAAACACCTGGTCCCCTTTGCTGTGCACCTGGTACTACCCATCCAGCTGTTTCTTCTCTCACAGTTGAGTCAGGCACCTTGGGAGCAGAATGGGAGCCCATTTTGCCAACACCTTCGTTTAACAGAGAGGCTACATGACTTGTCCAACTCGCATCGCTAGTCTGTCAGGGCTACAGTACACTTTTGAAAAAGAAGCTGAAGAAAGGGTCTCTGGCATCCTTCCACCCCAGGAAGTGGGACCTCTCTGTCACCCATCTCTGCGAGGCTGTTGCCTGCCTGGGAAGCCTCAGGCTCACAGGCCAGCTAGAAGGGCTTTCCCAAGGGTGCCGGCTCATCTGCACCTCCGACTGCAGAAGCAGGCCACCCACCTGCAGGACCGGCCTCGGCAGACCCCACTCCTGTCCTAAATCCCACTCAGTGTTCTGAGAGCCTCTTGTCCTGTCTAAAAAACAGAAATGTAATGCAATTTTAAACTGTTGAGAAGAGAGTTTTAAGTTAAGAAAACAGCTTATTCTCCTCAGCCTAGAACAACATAGAGACGCGTGTGAACTCTCTTCCTTGAGGGAGCTAAATGAGACAGGCTCAATTGCCTCCCAGTGGAAGTGAAAAGTTCTGTTTTTATAATCCTTGTGGAAGATCACCGTACATGGGAGATACAATCCCTCCTGAGAAAGCGTTCAGGTCTGACCTCCACTCAGAGGCAAAGAAGGACACCTCCTTCTCCAAGCCATGCCTCAGATCTCAGTGTCAAGATATCCTCAGGGCTTTATTTATCTTATGCTTTGATTTAAACTTATAAAGGGAGAAAAGAGATGGCCATTTAATTGAGATGTCAGAGCATATCCAAACCCTGGAAGTCCATGGCAGGTTTTCCTTTTGACTAGGGCTACCCTGTGCTAAAACCTAAGGTGGAGGAGCCAGAGCTTCCATTTCCAGAACCATACTATTCAACCTGAGGGCAGAGCCTTGCTTTAGCTCCTGATTTATCGGAACAAGGCAAGATTCACAGCCTCCAAATAACATGTCAAAAAACACTGAAGCCAGAAAGATTGGGCTTCCCAAGGATAAAGGTCAGAGTATTCTGTCACCTAACCAGCAGCCTTATGAAGGACAATGAGGGCTAGATTTGAAGAAAGTAGTCTTTTTCCTAATTTTTCATCAGCAGTGTCCAATCGAGTAGAATGCATTCCACATACGTAATTGGAAATTTTCTAGAAGCCACTTTTAAAAATAGCAAAAAGGATCAGGTGAAATTAACTTTAATAATATTTTTATTTAGCCCAATGTATCCAAAATGTTATCATTTCAACGTGTAATCAATGTCAAAATTATGAATGAGATATTTAACATTCTTTTTGTACTAAGTCTTTGCAATCCAGTGTGTATTTTACACTTGCACATCTCAATTCAAACCAGCCACATTTCAAGTGCTCAGTAACCACATGTGGTATATAGCTACCATATTAGGCAAATCAGAGTTAGAAAATTGAAAATAAATGAAAAGGATCATCGAAGGATATCAGTATTCTAAAAAGAGGCTGCCTGCCCATTGCAGTAAGGGAAAGAGAGGCCCTAGTTCTCTGGGAAGATGCCATCATAAGTATTGAAAAAAATCATCATTGTAAATTTAAATAAATTATAGAGATCGAACTAGTTATTGTATATGTATGGCAGGGGATGGATAGAGGGATTGAGACGTAACTGCTAAGGAGTGGGGATGGGGTTTCTTTTTGGATAATGAAAGTGCTCTAATATTGATTGTGATCATGAATGCATCACTCTGTGATTAGACCACTGTATGTATACTTTGGATGGATTGTATGATATATGAATATATCTCAATAAAATTGCTTAAAAAAATCATTATCACCGTCATCATCCATCATTATCCCCCTAGCAATGCCAGCAAGGTCTTTGCAGAGTTCATGAACTGTGTATCATTCCCTCCTAAAACCAATTAGGAAACTGAGGGTCAGTTGCCAAAGGACTTTGCCCAAGGTCACACCATGAATGAGAAGTGAATATGGTATTCAAGTCTAGGGCTCCTGTCACCTCACGCTGGCCACACAGGGCCCCAAAATGATTCCAGGCAAGCAATTCTTGAAACTCCAAGGAGTCTCTGTGGCATCCTTTTCTCTGGTCCCATGCAGTTTTCACTCCTTTTTTTAGATCAGTGACACACCACCCAAACACAGATGGACATCTGTGACTATTAGAAATGCGGGGCTACGTGGGAAGGGTGGGACCCAAGCAGGTTGCTCATGGGCAAAAATGCTAGAAGCAGCTTTCAGAAACCGCCTGGAACAACTTCTGTCTGTGCCCCCCAGCCCACCCCAGAGTAGGGACCTTCACCGGGTCTGCCCGTCCTCTCCCAAATCCTCATTCCGAAATCTGGGACACATGTCATTACCCACACATACTGCTTTCTGCTTAAGTGATCAGTTGTGCTAATGTGTTAGCAGAGGGTCCCCACTGCAGGGGAAGTGGGGAGCCTTCTGGAGTGAACACCTGGCCAGGAGAGGGACTCCACCCTCTGGCAAGCCAGTGGCACAGATGTTTAGAAGGTAGAGAGGAGCTTTTCATGCAGTCTTCCCTCACATCTCCGCAGCCCAGGACAGTGTTGTTCTGGAACTGACCACTCCATTTAAACCCAAAGAATGAGCCATGAACACTTTGTCTAAATGGTACCCAAGCCTCAGGCCTTGACAGGCCAGGTTTTCCACAGCAGTTCTGCAGCCGGTCCTGGAGGGAGGCCTGGCCCAGGTGGCACATTTGGCTACAGATAGAAGTGTGGCTGGTGCCCACCCATCCCCTGATCAGCACCCCCGCCCCCCCACACACACACACCGCACAAATCAACTCCTTCTGGGGCTCGGGCACCTCCTGCCTGCCACGCCTGGCTCTTCCTAAAACACCGCACTGAGAGGTAAGTTAGGGGATTCTCTGGAGGGTCCCGCGTCCCTGCCTTCCCGCCCTGCCCTCTCTGTCCGCACGTGCACACATTGGGCGCCCCCGCATCAGGCAGTGGACCGAACACAAATCCAATCAAAGAATCACAATGACAATAGACGAGGCCGGGAGCTCACCGGAGCGCAAACATCGCTCTGGTCTCAGCTCTGTGAACCGCCATATGGGAACTCCCCCTCGTTTGTTGGCCCAGATCTGACAAAGCAAATGGCTTTTATCTCAGAAGGGATCCAAGGGCAACCCCTCCCCTGAGCACGCGCAAAGTCAAAAAAGACATTTGTCCAAAAGGCCTGTCACAGAGAAAGAAGGTTGTTTTTTTTTCCTTGTTGTTTTTTTTTAAGTCTTCTCTTCCCGCCAAAATATCTGTACCAGCAGCAGCAGGTCCGTGGAGAGCTGCCATCTGACCTGCCTGGCACGTCCCTAATTGCTTCCCATCTGGTGTCTGGCACACACAAAGGCGGCTCACTCCAGGCCGCACGGCCCCGGCCCGCCTGCTGGGGCCCCGCAGACCCGCCCCGGGTTTTGTGCATTTGTGCAGCAGAGGCTGCGGCAGGGTCCGCGTCCGCCGCGACAGGGCACGCTTCGGGCAGGCGCCAAGCCAAGGCCCCAGACGCAGGGGACTCCAGCCCCATCTGCGACCCGTCACTCAACGAGGGGAGATGGGCCCGACGCCCAGGCGGACAAAGGCTGCGCCCCGGGAGTGCCTAGCGCGTGGTCAGCCCCTTGCCTGGGCTGGCATTTGGGACAAGAGAAAGCAGACTAGGGGCCCTAGGGGCACATCCAGACTTGGCAATAGGTATCAAAACCTACGCCTTCCAACTCAGCAATCCCAGACTCCTAGGAACACGTCCTCGGCTGCAGTTCAGTGTAGTCCAAAGTCAAAGCTGCCAAGTATACACAGCACCACTTTTTTTGTGTAATAGCAAAAAATTGGAAATTAATAATCAAGAATGGGTTTCATAAGCAAACACCACAATAATGCAAGGTGTAACTATTGGGGGGGGCGTATATGGGAGCTCTGTATTTTCTGCAGCATTTTTCTGTAAACCTAGAACTTCTGTAGTAAAAAAAAATTTATATTAAAAAAAGAATGGGTTACGTAAATTGTGGACACATCCATACAGTAAAAAATTGTGTAGCAATTAAATATGATGCTGGAGACCTGCATGTGTTGATGTGGAAAGATATTCACAAAAACATTTCACTTATAACAAAAGAAAGTTACGAAATATGTACAGTCTGATTCTCTTTTGTTATAAATAAAATGTATATATGATGACAAACATGTATATACCAAGATATGAACTATGATTATTTCTGTAGCGTGATTTAGCTTCCTATTTTTGATTATCTGTATTTTCTGATTTTTAAACATTATCTATAATTGAACATATGTTACTTGTATAATAATCATAATAAAGAAATAAAATACAGTGAAGGCTGGAGACAGCTCTCTGATCTACTTCTAGATATTACATAAAGCTGTGGACTAGATGAAGTTGCCCGAGGGAAAATATAGAGAAGAAAAGGCACCCCGGTACAGAGGCCTGAGGGACTCAAGCATTTAGAAGTTGCACACAGAAGGAGGAGACAGGAAAGGAAACCAAGAAGGGGCAACTAGTAAGAAGACGCCAGAAGGCTCCCACAGGCCAGTGAAGAAAGTGGTCCCAGCAGGGGAGAAAGTCAGCTCTGCCATGTGTCCTCAAAAGGTCAACTAATAAGATAAGGACAGCAAATGGAGCTTTGGTTTTGGCAGGATGGAATTTTATCAGAATGAGAGGGAAGGTGAAGCAGTGAAGTTTGCTGTGAAGAACTGCAAAGAAAGGGGACATGGGGGGAGGGGTGGTTGGGGCGGGCATGTGTGTGTTTTTTAACAGGAATGTTTACAGCAACTTTATTTTTTAATATGGCATCATATTAAACAAAATATATATTTTACATAATATGCACCATAAAATGTATGTGTAAATAACATAAAATTTGCCATCACCTAAAACAAAAACTCTTTACCCTTTAAGAAATAACTCCCCATTCCTCCTCCCCGCAGCCTCTGGTACTCTCTAATCTACTTTCTCTCTCTGTGAATTTGCCTAATCTAGACATTTCATGTAAGCGGAATCATAAGGGAGTTTGTTTTTAAGATGGGAGATGTCTAAACAGTGCTATAGGATGATGAGACGATCAAGTTAAGAGGCAACAAGTGATCGAGTAGGACGGGATGCTGGAGAGAGAAGGGAGTCAAGTGGCACTTGACTCCCTTGACCTTGGCACTTATGTCAAGTGCACAAGGCCCAACAGGTGTGAGGGCAGGGAGCCACCTCTCCGGAGGGGCTGGCCACAGAGAGAGGGACAGTCGCCCACCGAAACAGCAGACAAAGCAGAGTGTGTGGGCACAGCCACAGGGAGCTGGGTAGGTGTGGCAGGACAGATGAGGTATTTCTAGTCTGATTGCAATAAAATCTGAGCAAGCTCGTCAGATAAGAGTGGATGGTCATTGGCTAAGTTTGAGGAGTGGAGGTGAAAATAATTGCTTCAGAGAAAAGAGCCGGTTGTCTCGGGGTGTGGGGTAGCAAGTGCAGCAGCTCTGAGGGGCTGCGTGAGGTCTGTGGGCATCACTGTAAATTTTAAATAAGATCAGCCGGCATGCTTGTGTTTCCCTCTCGGCATCCTCAAGGCTCCGGTGTGTGTGTGGTGAGTGCAGTAGAGGGACTTTTCCTGTGTGAAGAGGGCAGAGGACAAGGGCTGAGTTTGTTACCTCCGAACAAGAAGCAAGATTCTTGAAGTTGATCGTTCCTGATGTACTCTTGTGCCTCTATCCCCTTGCTGGAATGAACTACTCTTACCCCTGCCTAATGCTTATTCTGACTTTAAGGCTCAGCTTAGGGGTCACATCCTCCAGAAAGATGAATGAGGTGTGGTCACTAAGCAAAGGAATTGTGATTATGTGTGTCTCCGTTTCTAAAAACTAGACTGGAGTTCCTTGAGGGCTAGGAATGAGTTACCTTTATCTTTATCACCTGGAATCCTAGTACAGCATTTAGTGAATGGCAGGATCTCAATAAATATGCATGGAAGGAAGGGAGGGAAGGAGGGAGGGAGGGAGGGAGGGAAGGAGGGAGGGAGGAAGGAAGTTTCCCCCTTTTAGAACTGAGGAAATCAAGACTCAGATGGGTAAATTTATGTCTTCCGATTCCAAATCCTATTTATAAAACCATCTAAGAGTTTCCCATAAATATTTGTTACACTACTTCAGACACATGGTTGGAACTCGAATAGACTTCCATCTGATTTGTTTGCACTGCTGCCAGTGGAATTATTATTTGCACCACTGTCCCGGTTTAGATTATAAATTATATGGTCTTCCCAATTATAGCAAGTTATCAAGTCCACAAAGACCCTCTGAGTGACTCTCTTCTGAAAACCCCTTCCCATCCATGGATCCCTTCCTATAAAGAGCAGGTAGTCCGCCAGATTCCAGGTGAAGTCATGGTAGTTAGATTGGGTAAAGCATTCGCAAACAATCTGCAGCACTGAAAATTCAGAATGTTTTCATCTTTTTCATTTGGTTTAGTAGCAGATTCTCACTTCTCCCTCCACAGTCCTCCAGTGTCTTACATCAGTGTGAACTGTTATATCTTTAAAAAATGTTTTGCTCCTATTTTCTCTTTTATTACTATTTTATTGGTCTATACATACCAAGCAAAACAAAATTAATTCTTCATGGCTTTATTGAGGTATAATTTATATACCATAAAATTTATTTGTTGTGTTTGTCAATGATTTTTAGTGAATTGCAGAGCTGTACAACCAATATTACAATAATTGTAATTAATTTTATTTATATATTGGGAAGTATGGCAGATCTTGAACTTTCTATTAATATGAATTATTTAATGCATGCATCCCCCTCCCAAAACACACACTCCTTCTCTCTCCCTCAACACTTCAATTTTTTTTCCGTTTGTTTGTTTGTTTGTTTTTAGGAGGTACGGGATTTAACCCAGGACCTCATACATGGGAAGCAGGCACTCAACCACTTGAGCTACATCCACTCCCCAACACTTCAATTTTGCAATAACTTTTATCTCTCAGGAGATGGCTCCATCTCAAACCTCAAGAATATAAATGGAAATTATAAAATAATTATATTCTTGAGCATGATAGTTCTTCAGCATTTGTT
Source organism: Cabassous unicinctus (assembly GCA_029593785.1). Classification (NCBI taxonomy): domain Eukaryota; kingdom Metazoa; phylum Chordata; class Mammalia; order Cingulata; family Chlamyphoridae; genus Cabassous; species Cabassous unicinctus. The sequence goes on from JAQZBX010074133.1 coordinate 13,980, forward strand.
TTTTCCCCAGGACACACTTCACCTTATGTTTTCATGGAAAAGGGAGAAAATTAAATAGTAAATGAGAAGATAGCCCTCTCCTTCCAATTTCAGAGAAAGGTGATAGATGACATTTGATTATTTAATTACACAGCCAGAGAAGCTTCACCTCTAGAGCCTCCTCGCATCACTACCCCCAAGAATTACATCTTCTCATCTAGCTACTCAAACTTTGTGGTTATTATTAAGTAGACATCCTGCCTTGTCATTTAAAGCCATTTTCTCTGGATTATAAGGGAAGAAAATCCATGCAGCTGCTGGGAATGCCAGTGGGCCTCGTTTTCCCATGGGCCCCTTTGATCTATACAAGGACTCTGGTTTAAAATAGCCCATCACCTTCTTTTTCATCACAGAATCTAAAAAGACACCATCGTGTCTGCATGCCCCAGTTTAACTAAAATCTACCACTACCCTGATCTTAAATTTAATATGGTAAAATCAACTACACTGCCAAGTAATATGAATGGAGTTTCTGATATCAATGTGTCAAGAAAATTTAATGGCAACAAGGGCTAAATCCTAACTTCTCACTAAGCTTGATGTCCTAGTTCACTGGCCATGGAACATTTTCACAGACATCAACACCAAAAACAAGTGCCTAGAAGAGAGTAAACGTCAGAGATCTTTCTGGAACCCTTGAGCAAGAAGCTTATAGAGATAGAGAATTTTGTCCAAGAACTCCAGGAGCAGTTCCCAATCTTTTGGACTTCATAAATCTGTAAGATTTTT
>JAQZBX010074134.1:0-14800 GCA_029593785.1 Cabassous unicinctus
TGTCTCAGTGGGTAGAGATCCACACAAAAACTGAAATAATATTGAATTCCCATGTTGAGAAGTCCTGCTACATTCTATAATTGAGTGGCAAGAATCCCCTGAGTATATGGGCTATGCCGAGTAAAGGAGGACAGACCATTATACCAGGCCCTTGATATTTATGATTGTACTTATGAATCTTATTCTTGTGGAATTGAGATTTAGCCTATTATTATATTATGCCTAAAAGTTAACTCTTGAAAGCCTCCTTGTTGCTCAAATGTGGCCTCTCTCTAAGCCAAACTCAACATATAAATTCACTACCTTATCCTGGCTTGGGACATGACTCTCGGGGATAAGCCTCCCTGGCACTGATGGATTATTATCCAGGAAAGATTTTTATAGGAAGTAACAGTTGAAGTGAACCTTGAGTTTGGTGGAGTTTTTCCAAGTAAACCAGGCTAAAATTTTTTCTGGCAGAAGGAAAGTCTGAACATTTGCCTATGAATTTAATCTGCTGAAATTTAAAATAATCTCTTGAGGAGCAGGTAGATAAAATGTCCTTAGGTACCAAGAAAGTTTCATGTTCACTCAATTGAACAGATATGGGACCATGTCCATCCAGGTCCTCTGGTGGGCTTTTCAAAATGTAGAATGGAGGTAAGAAGCCTGGCTATGAATCTAAGGAGATTCTTCTGAAACCATCGACATAGCACCAAGTTGGTATTTGCAGTGAGATGACAAGGTTCAGGTTTTAGTGTTACTACATTAATCAAATATTGTTAATGTGTCTGCAGCTGTAAGTCACAAACTAAAACCTGTCCAGGCTTTTTATATTTGGAGACTAGAGACCAAAATAGGGGCAAAATATTTGACAAACTCAAAGTCTTCAAATTTCATTGGACGTTCAGTAGTATATTGTATTTCTCTCTCTTTTTCAGTGTTTCCCTATATATGGATATATATACAAATACACAAATACAATAATTTTAATCACTTAAAATTAATTTGGCTTCTTTCCCCCATCTCCTGTTTCTTGATCCCTCTTGCCCAAACCTTGAATCACTAGGAATCATCTAATCCCATGAGAAATATTTAAAGAGGAAAGAATCTTCTACAAATTATACAAAGGAATGAAGGACATTCATTTAATATGTGATAAGTTTTGAGGTAGGAATGATAGCAAAATCATAGTCAAATTACATGACATTTAAAACCAAAGCTAAAATGATCCCTATTAATAAATAGAAGACAGAAAGGTATGATAGAGGTGTTATTATGAGAAAATTCAGGGATAACACCAAAAGAGGAAAGTGCAACTTTTTTGACTGTTAACAATCTATTTGAGGACAATCTCTATTCTTCCATCGTAGCTTGTATCCTGGTGCTATATGAAGTATCCAGTATGGATGGATAGTTTAATGGCTAATTTCTCACATTTATAAATTACTCATAAGAATTATATTTTTTCAAACGAAATATATATAAATGGTAAAAACACTACCTAAAGTCTCACTTAGTGGATATATGTACTGAATCTTTTTTCTAATTTCTATAAAATGAGTTTGTACCATTTAGTAAATATGAAAATGCAATCATACTGAATAATCAGTTTTAGCAAAGTGTTAACTGTATCATATATAAAGGACCATCCCAACTGTCAAGTGATGGGGAAAAATCTCTGAAGTAAGCTTGTGAAATTAGTTTGTTAGGTCCAATCTCATTTAAGGTGATAGCAATGTAATATTATTTTGTGTATTAGAATGGGAGTTCTATGTCCAATGCTATGCATTTTCTTCCTATTTCCAAAATATCTAGATATGACAGTTATGAATAGAAGATAGGGGGAACTAATTAATTCAATAAATGTCTAAGTGCTAACTCAATACTCAATCACACTGACTCCTGGCATGCTACGAGTGGTAAATACTAAATTTAACTTCAGTTTTAAGGCTACACAAATGACATATTTCTTGGTTTTGTAAATCAAATAGTTGCATGAGTTACTGTAGGAGACAGTAAATTGCCAGCCTCTTTTCACTATTTTCTAATATAAATGGCGACATGTAACATGGCCAGACTGGATCTGTTAGCAGAACTGAAGGGTCTGCATAAGCCTGGACCCTTCCTCTACATCAACACACACAAAGAATAATGATGATTTTTGTTTAATCCTAATTAGAACTTTAAACCTCTGATGATCATGTAAGTTCAGAAACACTGGCTTTCATATTTATATTCATATAACCTATTTCTAAGGATAGAAAGAGTTGAGACATAACTCTATGCATGAAAAGGTTGTCATGTGTCAGAACTAATAGTCATTCAATTCTTGGAAATTCATTTTTTATGATTTCCCCATGGTAGGAGATATTGCTGAGCTCATGCTAGAAGCAAGGAGATATATGATGTGACCAGCCTATATTGTGAAACTCATATATCTGAAATGTGGATAATTCTTCTACCTGAACTGCATTCACAATTGGAAATAAAGCAAAGGGAGATCTTAACACATTTTTGAGTTCCCTTTCACACACAATTACAATTTTGATTCTGAACTTACATGATTTCACCTGCTACAAAAGAAGATTTATTTGCCATTTACCCAGTGGCTCATTAGAAACTTCTTATTAATTGCCAAAAGTTGTAACTAATCCCCAATATGAGCTGATGGTGTTTGCACTGGAGATAAAATTTGACTTCACTGGAGACTCACCTATTGTGTATACAAACATAGGTACTGATATAACAGATGGTGTATTAGTCAGCCAAAGGGGTGCTAAAGCAAAATACCACAACTCTGTTGGATTTTATAAAGGGTATTTATTTGGGGAAGAAGCTTACTGTCATAAGGCCCGAAAGAGTCCAACTCAAGGTACCATAAGAGGTATTTTTTCACCCAAATCCATTGGCCTCCTGTTGGAGCAAGATGGTGGATGATGTCTGCGAGGGTTCAGCATGTCTTCTTCCTCTTAAGGCTCTGTGGTCCCAGCTTCTTCTAATCTCCATGGTAGGCTGGTATAATGCACATATCTCTCCCCAGGGCTCATTTCTTTCTGGGCTGAGCTGCTTAGTTCTCTTCACAAGGTCATCTGTAGACCATCAAGCTCATCTCCTCTCAGGGCCTCTGCCATGTCTAATGAGCTGTCTCTCTTCCTCTGTGAATGACTTCTCTGTGAACTTACTTCTGTGTGAGCATCTGTTTTATCCCCAAGGGGAGCTGGGACTCAATGCTGAGTCGCACTCTAATGACATGACTGGATCAGAGCTCTAATTTTAACATAATTTAGTTGGATGTCTCAGATGAATCTAATACAATCAAAGGGTTATCATGCCAGAGGAACTGAGCAGTTTCCATATATAATCTTATTTCTTTTTGGAATTCATAAATACCATCAAACCGCTACAGATGGCATGATAATGGGTTCCCTATATTTTATATATATATATATAATTTCAAAAGAAAATAGGACTTTAACTGGCTGACTGATTTTCAGGAAACGCACTGGAATTTTATTTACCAAATGTCTAGCACTGTAATTGTTTACATTTTTAGTGTTGTGTGGTTGTCAGTTTGCCTTAATGAGAAACCATTTCTTTAGATGTACCTTTGTTTTGAATTTGAAATGATGAGAGTATGCAGCAAAATCCAGTAAATGATTATCATGGGAATGAAAAACAGCTGAATCACATAAATGTAATCTGCTGTCCCATGCTTACCCCTCCCCACAATTCCCAGGTTTTCATACCGATGTTTCACACCCAAATCATCTGTAAGTGATCTAAATCCATGAGGATTTATTTGAAGACAGCGAAAATGGTTTGTTTAAAAAGAGAAGTGTATATCAATTTTAAAAAATGCAAGCTAAAAGTTCCTTTTTAAAGTATTTATGTATTTCTTTGGGCTCTGTAATTCACTAGCCTAAACAAGAACTTGATTGGTTGTCTGATTTCAGGGAAATAGTCTGCGATTTTATTCTAAAAACATCAAGAGCTGAATCTTGGTAATCATGGAGAAAAAGCCCTTTTGAAGAAGTGAAATTATTAGTCTTGTGAATAGATTTACATAATTTACTTTATTTGAATATGAAGCTTACTTTGTGAACAAAAATTATTTGAAACTAGTTCCATCCATTTCATAAGAATTAATAATGATGTCAAACAGTCTGATTAAAAATTCTGTTCTAATTCCAAATGTCATCAACAGAAGTAACATTTAGATACCATCTACATAATTACATGGCAATATATTGTCCATATTAAGAAAAAATCAACATTCTCTGGATAAAATGTACTCCTTTGTCCTAACATCTCCATGTCCTGTGTAAATCACTCATTTTTTGCTAATTAATTAAAAATGGAAATGAATTAAAGAAGAGAGGAAGAACATGAATGAAGTGGGAGGAGGAACCTGCTATATAAAAGCCCCTGATTGGTGGTTCTCACTCCAGAACTGAGCTGTCAATGGAAATAGCTGGAGGCAAAAGGAGAACCTGGAGGTTGTGAGGTCTAGTCTTAAGTCTTTTTTTTTTTTTTTTTTTTTTTTTTTTTTTTTTTTTTTTTTAGTTTTAAGACTTCTTCAAAGGGAGGATATGATAGAGGAAAGTCCGAAGATTTGAATAATTTATCAATTCAGTAAATATTGATTCTGAGGCCAAGTAAGTGCCACATATTGTGCCTATACGTAAGGCTCTTCAGTACTTTATTCTAGAAGCAGTAGGCAGGACCTAGATTAACAATATCCAGGCTGAAGAAATTATATAGTAATCTTTTGTTATTAACCAAATCATAGCTTGGCAAATAATCCTATGGGATGGTGAACAGATATTTTTTTAAGTGACAGGGGTGGTGATTGAAACTGAGACCTCATATTTAAGAAGCAGGTGCTTAACAACTGAGCCACATCAAGTGCCCCTGCATTGGTTTTTCCATTTGATTTCTTGTTGTTTATTTTTGTTTGCTTGTTTTTAGGAAGCACTGGGGACTAAAGCTGGGCCCTACCACTTGGGAAGCAGGTGCTCAACAGTTTGAGCCACATCCACTCCCCAAATTTATTTTAACAAGCAAAATATTATGTCAATATGAAATAAAAATTCAGATTCTTTAAGGAGATAATTTACATTAACTTTTTCTCATTATGTCTTCAAAAGCAGTGTGTATTTTAAACTCACAGCACATCTTATTTCAGGTGCTCAGTCCCTACAAATGTTTGTTGGCTACCCTATTGGACGGCCCAGGTCTAAACCTTTCAACACACCAACTGAAAGTCAAATGATGAATTATGACATTCATTTGAACAGACATGTCAAATATCAAAACTTCAAGACTATGAATCTTTATATTTGTATTCATATTTTATCTCTATTTCCAAGTGCTAGGGATTACACAAAGAGTGCATAAAATTTCTAAGCATGTAAGATGAAAAATGCCCAAGGTATATAATTTAATTCACGGAAATCCCATTATCATGAACATATTTACCCAGACCCAGACCATGTTTGAACAGTTTAAAGGAGCAAGTACATGTACTGTTTGTATGGCTTAACTTGAAAAATCCATGTCCATGAAATGTGGCTATGACTGCTGCCTGCACTGCATTAATTCACCAAAGAAGGAATCCTATGGGGAATGTTTATTGTGTCCCTTCTGTTCTGTAGTCTCTCAGAAGAATGACATTAGGCCCAAGGGACGGCTGGGGAATTTGGTTTCTTAGATCAAAAAACTGGAGCCCCACCTGAGATTTATTCTACAGGTGAATTCAAGGATACTGAAGTTCCATGGATAGGAATCTGTGAAACCTGCCACTCATTGCACAAAGAGCACAAGAAAAAGAAACTGTTCAAAAGGTGCTCAATTAAAAATGTGCATTAGCTGGTCACCTTAAATTTTTATACTCAGCAAGAGAGAGTTTTTTCTCACCTTTTTAAGTAGAGATTGAATCCACCTGGGGATTTCTAAGAAATTATATTTATGTCATGCTCTAGACCTGTGCTGCCAAATATGATGGTCATTGCTGACTTTTGAGCACTTTAAATGTGGCCAATATGAGATACAGAAATTATGATCTTTTTGGGGATACTGGTTTAAATAAAACATATTTTCAAAATTATTTGCACATGATACTACACTTTTTAAAGTTTCTTTTGGAAACATGTGATCCTCATTTTATTTCTATTAGGCAGCACTGGCCTAGACCATTTCTTCTCAAATTTCCATGTGCACTCAGTTACCCAGGATGGGGGAGTGGTCTTTGTAATATGCAGATTCTAATCCCATAGCACTGGGATGGACTGAGAATCTGGATTTCTGACATGAGCCCAGGTAATTTTTTTTAACAAATCAATTTTATTGATACATATTAATAAAGCATGCAGTTCATACTAAGTGTACAAGCAATGGTATTTGGTATAATCACATAGTTGTGCATTCATCACTTCAATCATTATTACAGCGTTTTCATTACTTCATTAATAATAATAAAAAACAAATAACAGACAAAAAAAAATTCATCACCTCTCAAATTCTCCATACTCCCTCTGTTGTATATAGCTGCAATTTCTGGATGTTCTTGCATATTTATTTATTTATTTTAAAGCAGTTTTATTGAGATGTATTCACATACCATACAATCTATCCATAGTGTATAATCAATGACTTTTAATATAAATACAATGTTATTCGTTCATCACCACAAAAAAATTGAAGAACAATTTCATCACTCCAAAAAGAAAAATTCCAAACTCCTACGCAGTCACCTTTCAATCCCTATATCCTTCCCCAACCCTACATAACCACTAATCTGATTTCATCCTTATAAATTGATTCATATTTACATTTTACATAAATGGAATTATATAATATGTAGTACTTTGTGTCTGGTTTCTTTCAGTTAGCATAAATTTTTGTCTGCTATTAACATCGTTTAACATTGGCATACATATTTTCAGTTTCTAAGAAAACAGGTTTATATATGCAAAATTACCAGCATTCATACTTCCCATGAGGTTTTTAAAATCAATTTTATTAATACATGTTAATAAAGCACACAATGTATGCTTTACATTGTAGGGAGTGAGGGGTGTAGGGACTGAAGTGTGTAGTGAGTATAAGGAGTGAGTCAGGGGTCTTCTTTCATGCTTTTGTTTATGGATATCAATTTCTCCAAGCACTATTTGTTGAAGAGAATGTTTTGTCCCATTAAAAGGACTTGGTAGGTTCGTCAAAATCCAGTTGGCTGTTGAGGTGAGGGTTTACTTTTGGACTCTCAATTCTATTCCACTGATTGCTATGCTTATGTTTATACCAATACCATGCAGTTTTGAGCCACCATAGCTTTGTAATATGTTTCAAGGTCAGGCAGTGAAAGTCCTCCCACATTGCTCTTCTTTTTTACAATGTTTTTGGCTATTTGGCTTGCTTTCCCTTCCAAATGAATTTGGTAATTGCCTTTTCTATTTCTGTAAATTAGGCTGTTGGAATTTTGATTGGTATTGAATTGACTATAAATTAATTTGGGTAAGATTGACATCTTCACAATATTTAGTTTTCTAATTCATGAACATGGAAATTCTTTCCATTTGTTTAGGTCTTCATTGATTTCTTTTAGCATAGTTTTCTGGTTTTCTGAAAATAGATCCAGTACTTCTTTGGTTATATTGATTCCTAAGTATTTCAGGATTTTTGTTGCTATTATAAATGGAAATATTTTTCTCTGATTTTTTTTTGCTCTAGCTAGAACTTTGGCAGTCAGGTGAAAACTATGGACCCCCTACTAAGCCCACACTATACTGTATATTATTTAATAAATATATCACACCTGCAAAAACATGTTCCCACAAGAATTTTTTAAATTTAAATTCAAGCTCACAGACCTCTTGTTAAGAACTCTTGTTCTTGCACAATATTGAGTAACAGTTGTGACAGTGGGAACCTTTGTCCTATTCCAATTTTGGAGGGAAATCTATCAATCAACAGAATCCAGCATCTTTTCTTGACAAAAACACTTTGAAAGAAAGGAAAAGAAGGAAAATCCCTCAATATGATAAAGGGCATAAAGAAAAACCCACAGCCACCATCATATTCAACAGGGAAAGATTGAAAGACCAGGTGTTTTTGATGCTGCTCTATCCAGACCATACTTCATTGGCATACATATCCCAGCATCCTCCACTGGACCATGTCATAAAGGACCTGAGTGAAGTAACTGATTGTTGGTCCAGATGGAATCACTTCTGAGGCTCGCATAAGCTCTGTCCACATTCTTGTGTTAGGGCAAGCAGTTCTGCACCAAGATCCCAAGAACTAGAAGAAATTGGATATGGAAATCCACAAAGTCCCTCATCTCCAAGTTTACTTGCCTCTCTGATCTGAGTTGCTGCTGCCTAATTCCAAAGACATAACTACTCACAACCAGATAATCCTTTCCTGACTTCATAATCTCTTCATTTTGTTACAACATTAGGAAAATAAAATCCTGGAATGCAATCGCTTAGCCAACAAGACCAAATGGGATGGTGATTTTAATGAAAAGCAAACTTCACTGTTTCAGCATTATTGGAAATATCTATTAGATGCCCATATTTAGATGGAATCTGTCAAATAACTAAGAAGGATGTGTTATAATTATTTTTATTCATTTTACAAATAAAATTTGACTAGTCAGGTATTTCAAGGAAGGTACTCCAGGAAAAATCTGATTTAGTGAAAAAAAGAATAAAAGTGAAAGTGAATGAGATATTTGGCCTTCTGCAGTAGCAGTTATGGGGGACCCTAGAATCTATGTTTTTACTGAACTCCTTTTATGTTCTTCCACAGTGGATATTGACACAGACAATAACTATCCTATCTTTTCTGATGACCTGAGGAGCATTCAGTGTGGGAATTTAAAACAGAATCTGGAGTAGCATGTTGAAAGATTTCTCTCAAATTGTGTCCTAGGTACCTCTAGGTTCACCTCTGGCCACAATTACTGAGACGTGGACTTGGGAACTAGCAAAGAATGGCATCTTAGAGTTTGCATAGAATCTGTTCATCAACAGGAGAAAAGTTTACTGTTTTCAGAACATGGTTTTTGGCCTGTGGGTTTAATAAATGGAGAGCTCAACTTAGCCAGCACAACACCTCTGACTCTTTTCCAGGTGAATTCTGTTACATCAAGTAGGGGTTCTCCTGGATATGGATATAGGATATATTTCCTTTTGTGACATTGGAGAGAGATCCCATATTTAACATTCACCAAAATATCTGCTACAGAGCCACTGCATCCATTCTTTGTTCCTGCACATCAAATCAGTGATGATCAAGGCTTCCTGAGTATCTTCCCTGTGATGAATCTGGTCACTGACATTCCTCCACTTTATCCAGAACAAGTAAATAGAACATGAAGCATAACATATTTATAAAAAATGACTTTGTGCTCATAGCTAAAATCTTTTCTGCTTGTTATATTCATGTCACAAAGTTACAGCAAAGTAATATGGAGCATTTCATGAACCATGAACATAAATTCAGTAGATAAATTTTAAAAATTATTTCAAGTACTTGACATTTTTATATATATCTTCTTTGGGTTTTATGTTTATTTTTATGTTACATAAATGTGCCCTGAACTTTCAGGACAATTTCCAGATGTTTTCCATTTTATTTTCTGTAAAAGAAACCAGTTTATTATGGAATTGATAAACTAAATAAACATTTGGATATGATTCAATGGACTATGTTATATTCTAAATGATAAGCTAGCAAAGACTAATATGAACAATAAAAAATATATATGTATACATAAACTGATGAGAAATAGATCAATGACACAATAATATACAGAATTGTGAAGACAAATTTTCACCATCACAACAAAGTGGATCTAAGATTTTCTTGGAATTATGTTTATCTAGGTCTATACTTGAAATATTATGAAATTTGAAATATTCAGTCTCCATCTTAGTTATGCTCATGGTACCATGTTACTTTTTCACTCATCATCTCCTCCTTGGCTGCCATTTCCACTAACTAAGAAACAAGGCCTGCTTAACATTGGCATTACTACTCCTTTCAAAAGATCAATAGAATGGATGAACCCCTAAGCAGATTGAAAAAGGAAAATAAAGACAAATCGTGAATAACAGATATGAAGAAGAAACTGATAACTTATCTACAGCTTTTAAAAGGAAATTATTGGAATATTCTTAATAATGATATGCCCAAATATTCAACACCCCTAATACCAAAAACAGACAAAGATATTAAAGAAAATTAAATGACAGACCAATATCTCTAATATACATAGAAGCAAAAATACTCAACAAAATATATTGAAAATTGATATAACAAAATATTAGAGACAATATATCCTGACCAGATAAGGGCTATCCTGGGAATGGAAAGCTTGTTCAATTCAAGAAAATTAGTCAATATATTTCACCATATCAAAGTCCTAAAAAGAAAAACTATAAGATCATATCAACAGATGTTGAAAAACACTTGAAAATTTCAACATTTCTTTATGATAAAAATTGTCAATAAACCAGGAATAAAAGAGGATGTACTCAATTTGACAAAGTGCATCTAAGATGATTCTACATCTAACATGTTTAATTATGACAGACTGGGGGTATCTGCTCTTCTTCAACATTTTGCCAGCAATTTTAATGCAATAAAGTAGGAAAAAGAAACAGAAGGATATGCAGATTGAAAGAAATTAAACTTTCTCTATTTTCAGGTGACATTTTTTAAAATTCCAAAAAATGAAATTTTAAAATGACTGAAAATTATTTCAGATATTTCATGTAAGTTAAATCATAAATATTTGTCTTTTTCTATTTAGCTTATCTTAACATTATGTTTCAAGACTCATACATATTTTAGCAGGTATCAGAACTTCATTCTTTTTGGGGACTGAGTGATATTACATTGCATGTATAGAGAACAGAAAGTAGATTAAAGGTTATCAGAAACTGAGTTCAGGGAGAAATGAATAGATATTGTTTAATGGGTACAGGGTTTCTGACTGGGATTATCAAAAAGATTTGATAATGATTGGTGGTAATGGCTGTATAACATTTGGTGTGCAATCAATACCACTAAATTGTACACTTTAAAATAGTGAAAATGGGAAATTTGGTGTAATATATATTACTACAAATATTAAACAACTCTAGAACTAAGTGAGTTAAGCAAAGTTTCATGAAGTAAGACCAATATAAAAATGAATGATCACATGTCTATGTACTGGCAATGAACCATTGTAAACTGAAATTTTAAAAATGTTATTTATAGTAACACTAAAACATGTCTTCAGTGTATAGCACAGGGACCAGCATACAGTGGATGTTTGATAAATGTTTTGTTGGCTAGCTTAATGAGACCAGAGAGGAAACTAAAGGCCATGTCAAGGATGTTTTTGTAAATAATGAATTTAGGTATCAGCCAGAAAATAATGGTGAGCTGGTGAGCATTTCTGAACTGAAGTGTAAAATGGCATCACTTGCTACAATATTGAACATCACTTTATGTATTACCAACACACATAATTAGAGTAACAGAGGGGAGGCTGTTCCAGTATTAATTTACTTAAAATACATATATATTGACCTTAGTAAGTACCAGACATTCTAAAATATTTACAAATGTTAACTCATTTACTATTTACAAAACTTGATAGGTAGCTTATATTATTATGCTTACTTCAAAGAAGAGGATTTTGAGACTCAGAAATGCTTTTCTGTACAGGGTATACAGTAGAATGATATCAGGATGAGATAAGAAGGTGGCAGGATAGAAAGTATTAGTCACAAAGGTCCAAATGACCATCTCAGACTTTTCACCAATTCACCAGAGAGATACGCTGAAGTGTCCCACTTCCTGCTTAACTGGCAGAGGATCATAACTCCAAATGCTTCACAGCAGGGTATCTAAGAGTGGCCGGTTGACAGTAGGTATGCAACAGATATTGCTGATGGGTAAATGAATATATAATTACCATCGTAACAACAGAGATAAAATGTTAACCTTTTGCTTGTTAAAAATACCTTTATAAGGTATGCATTCCATACCATAAAATTCACATTTTATGTGTTTTGATTCAATGAGTTTGGTAAATATATAAAGTCATGCAACATACATTACAATTGGATTTTAGAAAAAGATCCCCTCAATATTTCTTTACAATCATCCCCCAACCTAACCATAGCCACAGGTGACAACTTATGTTTGCTGTCACTATGAATTTCTTATCAATGAAATTATAAAGTAGGTAATGTTTTCTTTCCAATTAATTCAATTAGCATAATATTTTTATATCTCACCCATGTTGCCTATAGCAGTTAGTTCTTTAATAGCAAGTATAATTTCATAATATGTATATATCACTATTTTTTGCTTTTTATAAGCTAGTGGAAATTTAGTAGGTTTCACATTTGGGATATTTTGAATAACATGGCTATGAAATTGAATCTGTGAATTCAGGTTATTATATTTCTTGGGAAAGAATTGGAATTGAGGATCCCATAGTAAGTGTATATTTAAAATTTTAAGTAAATGTCCAATTCTTTACAAATCTGGCTGAGTTGGATCTGCAGTTCTTCCAGCTGGAGTTCTTCCAGCTATTGTCAGTTCTTCCAGCTGCAGTTATTCCAGCTATTGTCTAGTGAAGGGGTACTAGACAATAATTCTGATCTCCAGTAAACAAATACTTAGGTATACATAAAAGCCAACATCATTATATTTTTTGTTTGTTACTACTTTTAGTTTCCTAAATGGCTTAAAATACAAATTCATTTAAAAATTATAGTACTATGGAAATCAGCACACAGGTATGAACATGTAATTTGTGACTTCATAAAGAACAAGAGATAGCTGTATAGGAACATAGTTTTTGTCTGTATTTGGACATATGTTTTCAATTAAAATGACATTATTATAAAGTTAGGCTGTTAATGTAATCACCATGGTAACCACTAAGGAAATAACTAAAAAGAATATTGAAAAGAAAATGAAAAGTGATTAGAAAACTTATACTAGAAAATCAAATAAAAAATAAAAAGCAGTATTGGAGGAAATGAAGACCAAAAAAGATAGAAGACATTCAGTGAAAATAGCAAAATAGCAGAAATAAGTTCGATATCAGTAATAAATTTAGATGTAAGTGAATCAATCTCTCTCTAATCAAAAGACCAAAAGGTTGAACATTAGTAACACTGAATACTGGGGTTTTTAAAAAGCAATCACAGTTAAATTAAAATTGGAATTTTTACACAACATTGAGTTTTTCTTAGATAAAGTATGAGTTCTATCAAATATATAAATAATTAAGTAGAATGTCCAGGTTTGATTTTGTGTAAATTAAAATTCTCATAGATCAAAACAACATTAATAAGCATTGACCACAAGTAATGCTTTGTGAAATTTGTAAATTCTCAAAAGAGATATTTATTAAAATGTAATTCATTTTTTACTTTCTTTCCATAATTCTAAACTTAGACAGCAGTAACACAAATCCTTAAGGTGGGTACACCTGCTTATGCCTCTTCTTTCTACATGCCCTCCTTCCAGCCCTGCCACTGTTGTGGCAGCCAGGTCTGTACAGGGGAGACCTGGCCATACCTCACCCCTAGACTCCTGTCAACCCAAAACTGAGTGCAGTAGAATTGCAGACATTCACCACCAAACACCATCTTTACTGAACCTTACCTCTGCAGGTTCCACCCTGTTTTCCCTAACTAATCCAGCCTCTCCCTTTCCTCTCTAGACCCTGAAGTGGAAACTCTTCTTTCCACAGCACAACATGATTTGGACCCAATGTGGCTCTGTTGCAGGCACATAATAATGACCACATCTATCCCATAATTACTCCAAGATTTCTTTTACTTGGAGCAATCTTTAGCCATTGTTATTTCTCCAAAACCATTACTATCTTAATCCTGGGTGGAACACTGAGCTCCCCCCTAAACTTGATCACCCCAGCTGCTGGAAGGGCTACAGAAAGACTACTCAAATTTCCCCACAGTTTTGAAAATGTTCATCTTGAGACCTAGTGGAATTCTTGCTGATTTGCCCCTTCACACAGTCATCAGGGATCTTGAATTTCCTACAACCTAAATTTCTACATCAATAAACAGCTAATATTTGGACAATTCCAGTAATATGCATATGTGCTTCTTTCTGCTTGGAAAAATTTTAAGCCTGTTTGAACAAATTCCACTGAAATTCAATCCTACCAAGTGAAAGTATTAGATAAGCCCTACTGGAGAGCCTTTCACAAATTGTAATGTGGGTTAGGAGACTGGATCAGAAGAGGAAAGAAAGAGCAAGGTCCTTTTGTACATGTCAACATAGTGCCACCTGAGAGGTTGTTTTATTATGCATGTTTTATTAGTCATGAACCAGATGCTCTTAAAAGTGACAACATTTGGCACACAGAAAATAAAACATGTCTGAGCTTTTTTACACCAGAAGAATAAAGACCAATGTTTAAAAAGAAAACAAATGTGTATGTCCATTGCGGGTGTTGTGCCACACTGATGAAAGATGGTGGTGTGGGATGTTGTTGGAGGTGTGGGAAGTGGGGAACATGGGAATCCCTGTAATTTCTGAGTAATACTTAGGTAATCTAAGCACCTTTAGAAGAATGTATATATATGTAAAAAATGGCATTTGTGTGGGCAGGTGCACATATATGCATATGTATTTATATATCATTTTACAAATATTGGTATGTATTGTGAAAAATTTGATTTTTACCCACAATAAAAAAAAAACTCAAGTTTTAGCGAAGCTTCTGTAATATTGACATTTATTTATGAATAATTTATGAGAGGTCTTTTTG
>JAQZBX010074135.1:0-14801 GCA_029593785.1 Cabassous unicinctus
GTAGTTGCTTGTTTTGATCTGTCTGGTAGCTCCCTTACCGAAAGGTACAAAGGGACTGCCTTTATTTCACCTACTAGAACTCACCCGGGACAGAGACCTCTACCTGAAGTATTTTGGGAAAACATTTAAAGGCAAATGTATTAGCTGGTGGTAACTGAGTAAAGGGATAAGTTGGGGCAAACAATAGACACACTGAAAACCTTGAGAGGAAAGGCTAGGGAATAAGATACTTTGAAGACAAAGGGATTTGGAAAGTTCACACATATTCCCAGAAATCTAGAAGGCCACACATATGCCCAGGGTGGGACAAAATCTCAGGAAAGACCCAAGAAAGCCCCAAGCTCTCACCTCTGGTTAACCTTCATGCTCTGCAAAGGCAGGAAGTTGAAGGCTGAGTGTTGAAGGTGCGCCCCAACACAGAGCACCATTGGCAAACACGGGAAGTTTTGATTTTAGTTTTCTATTTGTTTGTTTTGGTTCAAGCATTTAAGGAAATCCGTTTAATCACTAGCTGACCACCATGCAAACTGAAGAAAGGTTTCAATGGCCACACACAACAAAGAACACAGACTTTACAAAATTAGTTCACAAAAGTCACCAAACAACCACCACCACAATAAGCAGCCACAACAAACCCTAGGTAAAGAGAAGAATCGGGTTTCCAAAGCTGCCACATTATTGTATGCAAAATGTGCAGTCTGCAACCAAAACTTAGGAGGCATACAAATAAACAAGAAAGCATGGCCCATATGCAAGAAAAAAGAAATTAACGGAAACTGTCCCTGGGAAAGCCCAGTCATTGGACATACTAGACAAAGACATTTAAATACTGTTTTTAAAAGCTCAAAGACCTAAAGGAAATCAAGAAACATTTAACAAAATGAGAATTTCAATAAAGGTAGAAATCATTAAAAGGTACCAAAAAGAAATACAGGAGCTCAAAAGTACAGTAACTGAAATTTTTAGAAAATTCCCTAGAGGATATGGATATGTGAAGAAATAACAGCTGAAAATTTCCCAAATTTGATGAAAGACATGAATCTACACATTTGGGAAATGCAACAAACTCTGAGTAGGATAAACTCAAAGAGATCCACACCCTTGACACATTGTGATCAAACTGTCAAAGACAAAGAGAGAATCCTGAAAGCAGTAAGAGAGAAATGACTCATCACATACAAGTGACTCTCAATAAGATTATCAGCTAATTTCTCATCAGAAACCATGGAGGCCAGAAGGCAGTGGAATAAAATATTCAAAGTGATGAAAGGAAAAAACTGTCAACTAAGAATTTTACATTTGGCAAAACTCTTCTTCAAAAATGAAAGAGTAATTACAATGTACCTAGATAAACAAAAACTGAGAGTTCATTCCTAGTAGAATGATAAGAAATTTTATGGGGGTGGGGGCAGAAATATATGGGAGGAAATTATTTATATATTGTTGAAACTAAGTTGGTATTAATATCAACTAGAATTTTGTAAATTAAGATGTTACTTGTAAACCCCAGGGAACACAATTATTTTTAAAAATCTTAAAAATATACATGAAAAGAATGAAACTTTAAAAATAAATGAAAACAGAATAAAAACATACACTAGAAATAAATCTATTTGACACAAAATAAGGCAGCAATGGAGGAAATGAGGAATAAAAAAGGCATAAGAGGTACAGAAAATAGCAATATGACAGAAGTACGAGCAATTATACTAAATGTAAATAGATTAAACTCTCCAATTAAAAGCACAGGCTGGCAGAATGGATAAAACTATATGCTGTCTACCAGAGACACACTTTAGAATCAAAGACACAAAACGGTTTAAAGTGAAAGGATGGAAAAATATATTTCATGCAAACAGTAACCAAAAGGGACCATGATTGGCTAAACTAAGAACAGACAAAATAGGTTTTAAAACAAAAATTGTTACAAGAGACAAATAAGAACATTATATAATGAAAAAAGAACTGATCCATCAAGAAGACATAATTCTAAATATATAAGTACCTACCAACAGAGCTCCAAATTATATAAAGCAAAAACTGACAGGCTATAAAGGAGAAATAGTTCAATGATAGTTGTTGGAGACATCAACACTCCACTTTCAATAATGGGCAGAACAACTGGACAGAAAATCAGCAAGGAAATATAAGACAGGAACAACACTAAAAACCAACTAGGCCTAATGGACATCGATAGAACACTCCACCCCACAATAGCATTTGAAGGAATAATGATGGAAGCAGAGCTGATATCCTCATTTTACCAAGTACTGAAAGATTGCCCAAAGTCTATGAAACAAGAAATACATGAGTATATATATTATTTAAAGTTATAAAAGAAGTCAATATAAGAAATAAAACCAAATGTGCAAAGCAAATATTGGAGAAGAAAGAGTTTGTAGCTATTATGCAAGTTAATAAAGAAAAAAAAAGTTTTATAGAGTTTATTACTAGAAGAACTAAATAATAGAAACATTTAAAGGAAGTTGCCTCTAGTCAGTAGACTAGGAGGATAGGGCATTTTGTATCAGGTACATATAAAATTTGAATTAAATTGAAAAAAGAAAATGTTCTATAAATAAATTTTATAATTTATTTATAATTTATTTATAAAATTTATTTATAAATTTTATAAATAAATAATTTTCCATGGCAAATAAAAAGAATAAAGTAGTTTATTTTGAGATAAATTTTAAGTCTGGACATCTAAGGCCACTGTGCTACAAAAGAAGCATGCAGGGGCTTTGGGTTCTTCTATAGATAACTGGAAAGTCAATCACCTTTGGAGAAACCTGTTGAAAATTATGTAAGATTATAGTTTTGATTGACTTCTCTTAGCCTTAAACTATATATAGGAATCAATGATAGGTTAGGCAACATCAAAATCCTGGTTGTTGATCCTCATATAGAATATTTATCATATTACTTTTTTAAAAAAATCATTTATTATTTATTTATTTATTTATTTATTTATTTATTTATTTATGCCCCTCTTGCTGCTTGTGCTCACTGTGCCCATTCGCTGTGCGTTTTTCTGTGTCTGCTTGTCTCCCTTTGTTGGCCCAGCTCTGAGCTCTCCACGCCGCGTGGGTGCTCCTTCACCAGGAGGCCCCGGGGATCGAACCTGGGGCCTCCCATATGGTAAAAGGAGCCCAACCAATTGAGCCACAGCCGCTTCCCATATCATATTATTTTTGAGAGTTGTGGCAGTTTGAAATTATTTTATGAACCCCAAAAAGAGAAATATTAGGTTTGCAAACTAATCTATTCCTCTGGGTATGATACCTTTTGATTGCATTAAATTCAATTAAGGGGACTTTGGTTAGATTACTTGATAAGATTGCTTTAGGGCTCAGGCTGAGTCTCCACTCCCTTGCTAGGACTGATAGAAACACAAAAAGAGACACACAAACACAGGAAAAGGAAGCCACCATATTTGATGTTGTCATGTGACAGAAAGGAGAGGCTCAAGATGCTGAGGCTCCGGGGAGAGATGAGCCATTTGCCTGATAGGTTGCAGCTCAAATCGGGAAGAAAACAGAGCAGCTGAGCCTGAGAGGCCCAGTGAGAGACAAGCCCTATGGCTGGTTGACCTCAGCTGAGCTCCGGGAGACAGTACAGCCCAGAAGGGAAGGCAGAGACTAGGCAGAGATCACTGGCCATCTTGCTTCAACATGTGGCAGCTGACTTAGGTACGAAGGCACCTCTTAGGGTGCCTTGAGTTGGATTTTTCACAAACTTGGAACTATAAGCTTTTACACTAAATAAATACCATTTATAAATGCCAACATATTTCTGGTACTTTGCATTGGCACCCCTTTGGAAAACTAAGAGTCAAGGTCAGTAAGACTGATTTCTTGACAAATGCGATAATAATTTCCAGTGCATAAAAGAGGAATGTATTCGTTCTCCTTATTTTTATCTTCTACCTAAATGAATTTAAATTAATAACTTATTTATTTGAATTGGATATGCCTCTTCCCTCCCCATAGATAAAAAAGTATGCATTCTCTAAAATGTAGATAACAAAAGACTGCAGCCGTAAGAGACAGCTGCTTCTGGTATCTAATTACTCTGGGCTGGGTTGGCAGGAACATTGGGTTGGCAAGAACATTTCACACAATAAAATCACCATTTCTGGTAACCAGATTAGTTATTTTAGATTAGATTTTGCAGCTAATTTATTGTGAAAAGGAGGTATCTTTAACAAGTCAGTGGCAGGGGTAAAAAGAAGGGGAGAAGGGATTTAAGAGACAGTACAACCAAATGGAATGTATGGAACTTGTTTTGTCCCTGATTCAAACAGAACCACCATAAATGACATTTGTGAGATGACTGGGAACATCCAAATAAGGCTTGCATACTAGATGACAGTAAGAATTACTAATTTTATAAGGTGGAATAATGCTAACAGGGTTATTTAAGAAGATACCTTTTACCTGATACACAGTGAAGCACTCAGGAGTAAAATGTCATACTGTCTGATATTCATTTTTAAATACTTCAGATAAAAAGGATAGCCTGGCAAAAAGTTGATAACTGTTAAATATGAGTCACAAGTTTGCGGGAATTCATTAAACTATTCTCTACTTATATGTATGCCTAAATTTTTCATAATAAAAAGTGAAAAAAGAATAAATGTTGGTGAACAATCATGCAATATAAAGTTCAATCTAAATGTAATGAGTGGGAAATTGTAATATATGTGCTTAGTCAGTGTTCTTGAAGTTCAAGAGATATGCCGTAAGAGAAAACCTAGCAGTAGGCAAGATTTAAAAAAAAAAACTGAAGAAGTAGACAAGGAAAGATAAGTGGTGAAGCAAAGGTTATTATTTGATTTTGATAAATTAGCAGAGAATAAAGATTGTATTATTATCTGCAAGGGTAAGAAGGTAATTTCTGTGTAACAGAAAAGCCCTTGAGAATTCCCAAATTACAGGAAAAGAAATTTTACTAAACCCAACAAAAGTAATACAAAAAGGAAAACAACAACAAAAAAAAGTATAATGCATACTCTACAGATAAAATAAGAGGGAAAAAACAAAAACCAAGCATATTAGTTTTCTCAATAAATATAAACATATAATCAATATCTGTATCAAAATACAATGATCATCAAATTGAGTTAAAAAAGAATAAAACCCAAAAGACTGACAACAAAGAGATGAACAAAGACAAATGCAATCAAAATAAAAGCAAGAGTGTTGATAATATTAGAAAAGGGGGAAATCAGGTCAAAAGCAAATAATATGGCAAATAGGGAAAATAAAACAATGATAAGAGGTATCATCCATTGGAAAGTTAAAACAGTCATAAACTTTTATGCTCCAAACAATCCAAAATCCATGTGCATAACAGCAAAAAATCCTAAAAATAAGAACACTTCATAAAAATTATCATGGTAGAAGACTTTAATATACCTCTTTTAGAATTTGACATATCAAGTAAACCAAAAATAAGGACAGTTATAAAGGAAAACAATGTTAGGATGATTATATTTATATAGATAAAAATACAAACATACCAACAAAATGTGTGTGTGCGCACGCACATGTGTGTGTTGAGCAAGAGAAAGAGAGGGAGAGGAGAGAGGCTGGCTGGTATGTTCTGTTGGTACATTTAAAAATAATAATTAAATAAAATAACTATCAGTTATCACACCTACTTACAAAATTAAAAAAAAAAATTCCAAGGAAGAAATAAAATTTGAAACAAACTGCCTAGAAATTAAGGAAAAGGAAAATATTTCATATCAAAACTTATGAGAGAGAAAGTTCTACTTAGAGGAAAGTATATGTGGCTTTGAATCAGGGGTTCTTAACCTTTTTTGTTCCATGGACCCCTTTGCCAGTCAGGTGAAAACCACGGACCCCTTACTAAGTCCACACTATACTGTGTATTATTTAGTAAATATATCACAGCTGCACCAACACATCCCCACAAGAATAATGCAAACAAAAAGAATTTTTTGAATTTCAATTCAAGCTCATGGACCCTGTGGCCATTTGGCAATTTGATGTAATTATGAATTCCAAAAATATAATTGGATCATGCTTGTAAACTGATCTGTTAATCTGGGCATGATTAGGTTATGATTAGGGCGTTGACTGGGCCACATCAGTAGGGCGTTGAGCCCCACCCCTTGGTGGGTGGGGGAATTGAATATAAAAGGCCAGGCAAAGAACAGAGGAAGCAGTTTTTGAGAAGCAGTTTTGATGTTGGAGAGAAGGCCCCAGGAGAAGAGAAGAGAGCTGTTCGCCAGATAGTCTACAGCTGACCTTGTGGAGGAACCAGAGGAAAGAAATGCAGCCCCGGGAAGAGAGGAACCCAAGAAGCCTGAACCCTGGCAAACATCAGCAGCTGCTTTGCTCCAACACGTGGCAATGGACTTTGGTGACAGAAGAAACTTATGCTTTATGACCTGGTAACTGTGGACTTCTACCCCAAATAAATACCCTTCATAAAGACCAACCCATTTCTGGTATTTCGCATTAGCGCCCCTTTGGCTGACTAAGACAGACCCCTTGTTAAGAACTCTTTATGAACAAGATAAACTGTAATGAATGAACCAAGTGCCCAGCCTAAGAAACTAGAAAATTAATAACAAAATACACCAAGAGGAGGCCTGCCCAGATCAAGATATCAGAGTAAGACACATCAGGGCTCTGTCCCCCATCAGAAGCTTTGAACAATAGCAAGAATCGGCAGAAACATCTTTCTCCAGGAAACAGGTAAAGGACTGCAGTACAAAGGCCAATTAAAAGCTGTAAGATCTCCTGGGCCCTGGCTCAACCTCCCCATGCCCTCACTGGCTTGGCAAGGAGCCAGCCGTGCTCCCAGTATGGATCCCTGGTCCCAGGTCCAGAGGGAGCAGAATAACCCTTGTGCGCATACCGGGAGCAAGTATGTCTGGCCCGTGTTCAGGCTTGCTGGGCCACGGAGCTCTCCTACAGAACGCTGTGGGGAGCATTCATGTCATGCTGCCTGGAACAAGGGACTGCTTGCTGGAGGACATACAGGGCAGTGAAGACCAAAAGGAAACAGTTTCCTAGGGAAGAGGGGACACTCGGAACCACATAACAGGGCACTTCAGGCCCTCACATGTGCCCCAGACAAGATGCATGCACAGAAAGGATCAGGGACCACACCCATTGGCCTTGAGCTATTCTCTAAACTCAGTGTATGGATAAGTTCTGAACTTGTTTTCTTTTGTCCCTCCTTTTTTTTTTTCACTCCTGGCATTCAAGGAAAGCTCTGTCATAACAGTAGCTAGACACAAACTTATGGAACAGAAGCCTCAGAGTCTAAATTCCAGTGGTGATAATACATTAAAATATCAAAATGTCCAGGTTTCAACAAAAGTATAAAAAATACAAAGAAACAAAGTGATGGCCCAGGCAATGCGGAAAATGAAAGCATCAGAAACCATCAATGGAAAGTAAGAACAAGAGTGTGGCATGAACACAGGGAACCAAAAGAAAGCAGAGAAGTATGCAACCATGAAGTGAATGCTTAGTCTGAGAGATCAGAAGCTTAAAGAAAAGGATAGATTAAAACCTAAAAAGAAAGATCCCAGGGCACTCAAGGAAAAGAAGTGCTCTAACACCCTTCCTGTTTAATCTTTCAACATAATACACAGCTGGGCCCACCTCACCATATCCTGGTTGATACTAACTTTATCAACTTTTCCATTAAAGCCAAACTGGACTTCATGCAGTCAAGGATGGACTGTTTGTATGCCAAGTGTATCCCTTGTATAACTGACTATGTCATGGCTGAAGCTGAAAAGTTGGGACAGGAGTATCGAGTGGCTCTAAGGATCACCAGGTGTCCAAGCTTTGAAGGATTACTATGCACACACACAGACACCTGTGCAGAGAGCGCTTATACAGAGTAACGCAGCACAAGTGTTACACTGTGGCCATGGGGGACTGCCACCTTAAGAAAGAAACAGAAAGATCCCTGGCGCTCCTGTCATGTCCATTCCTAACCACAGGCACAACATCGAATGGCTGCCAGCTGATCCTTAAAAGACAGTTTCTCTGCCTTCCTTCTACTGACTTCCGCTGTTACTAGTTCATTAAACATGCTCTGCTATCAGTCAAGCGAGTGTCATTAAGTGCACTCACTTTCTTATGTTGTTTTGAAAATGATATTTTCTATCACTTAAAAAACAAACAAACAAAAAACATGAATGATGAGGGTCAGACCTGGGACATTCCAGAAAAAGCCTTTTAAAAATAGCACTAAGCTAAAGAAAAACATGGACAAAGAACTAAAGGAAATCAGAAAAATGACAGATGAGCACAAAGAGAATACCAATAGAAAGATGGAAATTATGAAAAGGAACCAAACAGAGCTGAAGTCCACAGTAACAGAAATTAATAATTACCTAGAGAGGTTCAGCAGGAGATTACAGCTGGCAGAAGAAAGAATCAGTGAATTTAAAGATACGACAATTGAAATCATCCAGGCTGAGGAACGAAAGAATTAAAAAATGAAGAGACGTGAACAGGGAGCCTGAGTAACCTGTGTACCAATATATGCATTGTGGGAATCCCAGAAGGAAAATAAAGAGAAATAGGAACAGAGAGAAGATTCAAAGAAATAATGGCTGAAAACTTCCCAAATTTAACAAAAGACATAAATATACACATCCAAGATGCTCAACAAACTACAAACAGGATAAACCCAAATAGACCCATACCACACCATGTTATAATCAAACTGTCGAAGGCCAAAGATAAAAGGGAAAAATCTGAAAGCTGCTAGAGAGAAGCAATGTGTCACGTACAAGGAAGCCTCAATAAGATTAAATGCCAATTTTCTCATTGGAAACCATGGAGGCATGAGGCCAGTGGGAAGACATAAGTAAAATGCTGAAAGCAAAAAATTGCCAAGCAAGAAATCTGTATCCAGCAAACTATCTCAAAAATGAGGGAGGTCAAAGACATTCCCAGATAAACAAAAGCTGAGAGGCTTTGTCACCACTAGACTGGCTCTATAGGAAATGCTAAGGGAGTTCTGCAGATTGAAAGGAAAGAACGTTAGACAATAGTCTGAAGCCACAGGAAGAAATAAAGATCTCCAGTAGTGATGACACGGGTAAATATAAATACCAGTACTACTGTATTTTTGATTTGTAACTCCACTTTCTACACCCTATGAGTTCTAAAAGGCAAATGTATAAAATGTAATGATAGATAATTTATAAATATGTAATTTGTGACAAGAACTACATAAAGATGGGGGTTGGAGAGGTATAGGAACATTGTTTATGTATGCTATTTAGTATCAAAACAAATGACATTGTTATAGATTTAAGGTAATAAATTTGAGCCCCTTGGTAACTACAGAGACATTGCCAGAGAATATGCGAGCTCATAGAGGCAGAAAGCAGACTACAGTTTCAACAGGGATGGAGCGCAGGGGCAACGGGGAGTCAATACAAATGAGTGTAGGGTTTCGACTCTGTCTGGGGTGAAGGGAGAGTTCTAGCAATGATGGTGGAGGAGGGGAACTGCACCACTGTGACTTGATTAATCCCACTGAATGCTTTACTTGGGCAGGGTTAGGATGGGAGTATTTGCGTTGTATATATAAAGAGAAACTAAAGAGACAATGACAGTTAAATGTAATACATGATATTGAATGGGATCTAAGAATGGAGGAGAAAAGGCTCAAAAGGACATTACTGGAACATAAGAAAAATAGATCATAGAATGTAAGCTTTACATCAATGTTAAATTTCTTGAACTTGATAACTGCACTTCCAGTAATGACATATGTGAATATCCTTGTTCATAAGAAATGTACATGGAAGTATTATGTGTTCAAAGAACATAATGTGAACAATGTTCAGAGTGACGAAGGAAGGAGGGAGGAAGGAAATACGACAAGGGTGGCAAAATGTTAAAATTGGTGGATTAGGGTATCTGGGAGTTTGGAGGTATTTTCGAGCCTCCCATAAGGGGTTTGTATTATTTTTGCAATGGTCCTGTAAGTTTGAAATTATTTCAAATTTAAAAGTTTTTAAAAATACACCAAAAGAAAGTAGAAAAAACGAAATGATAAACATAAAAGCTAAAATTAATGCAATGGAGAAAGAAACAAGCTAGTTATTTGAAAATATTAACAAAATAGATAATGACCTTAGCAAACATGATAAGGAAAAACAAACGTGTATACTAGACAGGGAGTGCCTCTACAGTCACCGAACGCTCGGCTTCCTTATCTGGAACACGGCCCGTTTCTGCTTTCCCTTCCTTCCCTCTGCTTCCTCCCTCTCCTTCCAATGGCAGGGTCAAATGATCTCATCGGAAAACTTCCCAACAGGTTCTAGATGTGAGAAAGGGAACGTTTAAACTCTGTCGCTCACCTAATGCCGCTTTGCTGTGGCTCCTGCCAGCCTATCGTGTTCTCACAGTCTCCTTCCTGAAGACACTAGCCCTGTTCTTGAATGCCACCACAGCTGGCCTCTCAGACCGCAACCACGTGCCCTGCACGGCCCAGCCTCCCCCCTGTGTGAAAGGTGAGGAAGGTGGGCAGTAACTGCCAGGGGCGGTCTTCAAGCCATACTACAACAAAAAAGGGACGGGCACCCATGCCTGCAAAGAGCAAGAATGAAAGCAGCAGAAACAGGGCACCACCTGATCTCCACCCGCCAAAACTTACAGAAGCCCAAACTAGCGGCCGAAGCTAAATTATATGCCCGACACTTGCTGCAAATGAGTCTTCTGCAAGTCAATTACCATCTTCCACATTTTGCAGTCTAGGAAAGTGCACCAGAAGGAAGGAGTACAGGTTGAAGCTAACTCACTGTATTTCCAACATGGAAGGTCTGTTTTCTCTTATTATCCTCCAATCTTAATAAACAAACTTTCTTGGCAGTCTGAAAGAGTGATGAATGTGCAAACTAAAAATGCATATCAGGAAGTGTAATGGAATGCTATTGCATGCTTTTCTTTAGATCCCTGAAATTAACTCACTTTTTAAGAGTGAAATCTCTCTCTCCATATAAGTTGACAAGAAATAATATTCTACTACGTTTTCCCTTTCTCTTCATGGACTGCTAAAGCAAATTCCTAAATTATTCATAGCACAAATTAGAAATCCCTTGAAAACTAAGAACAATTCTTACAATGTTCAATTTTTTTTTAATTCTTAATTTAAACTTACCAGTAATCCCTTGGTAAACTATCTGCTCCATAGCCTAGGTTAAAATTCTAGCAGCCAATCTCAATTATTTCCTTTCCACCCGCTACCAGCAGTCCAAACACTCCCATGATTGCAGTCCAGGCCACCTACTCTCGCTACCCTCCCCGGGATTCTTCTGCAAAGTATACTCTGCTTCCCACATCACGGCTTCTCCGTCTCCTCCCTTCTAGCCTAGCACTGACAGCTTTGCATGGTGATGGAAATGTTCTGGCTGTGTGCTCTCCAGCACGGTGACCACTGGCTACAGGCGGCTACTGAGCACTTGAGATATGGCTAGAAAATCCGAGGAACTGAATTTAGTGTCTATTTCATTTTAATTATCATATTGGATAGTGCATTTCTACAGTGCCTTCCAATGCTATCGAGGTTAGGAAGCAAAAAGTCAGAACTGATTTAGGTTTGGCCACTCAGAGGTGCTCTAATTATAGAATGTAGAAATAAGGCCAGCAAGGCCACTGGCTTTTCTCTGGCAGTGTTACAGAGGACCTGGGACCCACCCACTGGCTTCGTGGGGGCTGGGCACTCCTTTAGTGGGCAGGTGTGGTTCTGGTAGCAGCAGTTGCAGGGGCTTACTGATCATGGTAGGTTCCTCATTATGGAGCCTTCTTAACTGTAATGATCACAGTACGGTACAGGCTAGAGACACTGAGTAAATCCAGGGTAATCAGGAGAAAGACCATCACAGAATTGCAGCACAGCGACAATGGGTTTGTCTGGGATCATCTGTGGAGGAGTCAAATCCAGACTTCCTAAGAATTGTTATTAGGAGAACTGTAAATGAATTAGATTGGGGGCAAGTTGTCAACAGCGGCAGATGACTTATACATGTCAGACTTGCACAAGTGAGGAAACTGGGACCATTCAAAAAAACAGGGAACACGGAAGAGGGTTACAAGGGCAGAGGTTATGAGCTTGCTGACTAGGAGGTGCTGTTGAAACATTCAAGTGGATATGTCAATTAAGCACCTGGAAATACAGGCCTGGAGCTCAAGGTAGCAGTTTGTGTGAGACATATAACCTTAGAAGCCATTGGTATAGGAAGAAAAGCAAACCACAGGCATGAATGAGATTGCTTAAAGAGGTCTGTTAGAGAGGTAAGATACGAAAGCCTAAATGAGCTTTGAAGAATGGCAATATTTAATGGTAGAGAACAGTTCAGTTGGCACAGACAACTGAGACAAAACCAGAGAGGTAAGAAAATGAGAAGAATGTGGTTCTATTTCAAGAAGAAAGGAATGGTCAGCACTGTCAATGTTGCTAAGGTAGAGTAATTGAGAACTGAGATACACCAGCTGGATTTGGTATCAAGAAGACCATTGGTAGCCTTGGCAAGGGCTATTTTGGTTAGGTAATGGGAATGGGACCAAACTGGAGGGCAGGGGGTACGAGGGACAAGTGGGGAGCAAGGAATGGAGATTTTCAAGAAATCTAGCTACTAAAAGGAGATGTAGGGTTGAGAGACATTTTATTTTCTTACTAAAGATATACAGTTATTTAAATACCAATAATAGGGATCCAGCTGAGAGGAAGAATTTATATATAGGCAAAAGACAGGATCACTGGCTGTAGCAGCTTGGTATTATTTATGAATTCCAAAAATAGATATTGGATTATGTTTGTAAACTGGTCTGTTCCTCTGGGTATATTAGATTGTATTAGATTCAGAGGTTTCACTTTTACTTGATTAAATTATGATTAAGGCTTTGATTCAGCAATTGGTGGGCAGGGATGCACAGAGAAAACAACAGGGCAGAGAAGAGAGTTGAAGTTTTGGATGCTGGAGCCCCGGGAAGTAAACACACAGGAGAAGAAAACAGAGGAATAGAGACGGCTCCATAGACACAGCAGAGGCCTTGGGAAGAGAGAGAGAGAGAGTCTTCGGCTGACCTTGAGGAGAGAACAGAGCAGCAGCTGAGCCCAGAAAGAAACAAGCCCCGGGGAGAGAGACATTTAGGAGGAAGAGGAAGCCTGAACCCTCACAGAGACCGGCAGCCATCTTGCTCTAACACGTGGCAACAGACTTTGGTGAGGGAAGTAACTTAATGCTTTATGGCCTGGTAACTGTAAGCTTCTACTCCAAATAAATACCCTTTATAAATGCCAATAGATTTCTGGTATTTTGAATCAGCACCCCTATGGCTGACTAATACACCGGCATTACAGTTTTCCTGTGCAGCGGGGAGTGAGGGAGAGAATCCAAAGTATCAGAGGGGAAACTGCCCTTCAAAGAGGATACACCTCCAGCAGGATGGAGAGGAGACGTGGGTGTAGTTCTGTAGGTTGGCTGTTAAGAGTTGAAAGCATTCTTCTCTGAATATAAATAGTATAAATTTGACAATATATAAAAGGGATGGCTAATAAAATTTGGGAGTGGAATTCCTTGTTTGAATCAGCAGGAAGGAGAGTGCAAGTTGGTGGCTAAGAAAGTCTTGTAGTTGTGCACTCTTCACTAGAGGTGGCAGGAAGGTTATACTATGGCAAAAAATGGACATGTAGATAGAAGGGAGATAGGGTTGGTAAATCATATGTACTCTTGTGCCTAGCTGTTCTTTAAAAGAAGACCTGTAGTATATAGTGATTAATTTTACATTTAACTTCTTTTCTTAACTACATTAGTTGCTTTTTTCATTTATTTTTTTCTTATGGTAACATAACATAAAATTTGCCATTTTCAACACCGATCAAAGTGTACAATTACATTGACAATGTCATGTTACCAACACCAAAATCCGTTACCCAAACTTTTTTCATCACTCAAAACCGTAACTCTATAGCCATTAAGCAATAACTCCCCATTTCCCTCTCCCCCTGGCAACCTCTAATCTATTTTCTGTTTCTACATATTTGCCTATTCTAGATATTTCATGTAAAGGAATTATACAATATTTGTCCTTTTGTGTCTGGCTTATTTCACTCAACATAATGTTTATAAGGTTCATCCATATTATATACCATCTATCAGAACTTCAATCCTTTTTCTAGATGAATAACATTCCACTGTATGGATAAAACACATTTTTTCATCCATTCATCTGCCGATGGACACCTGGGTTATTTCTACCTTTTGGCTACTGTGAATAATGCTGCTATAAACAGTGATGCACAAGTATCTGTTTGAGTCCCTGCTTTCAATTCTTTGAGGTCTAGACCTAAGAGTAGAATTGAATTTGATTCATTTGAATTTCCCTAATGGCTAATGATGTTGTATATCTTTTCATGTGCTTATTGGCCATTTGCATATCTTTGAAGAAGTATCTATTCAGTCATTTGCCCATTTTAAATTGTTGGGTTGTAGGAGTTCTTTATATATTCTGAATATTAAACACTTCTCAGATATATGTTTTACAAATACTTTCTCTATTCTGTAGGTTGCCTTTGATATTCTATGGCAGTGCCTCAGTGGTTATGTAGACAGAAAGAGCTTAAGTAGAAGTTTGATGTGACCTGGAAAGCAAGGGGAAAATAACCAGATACTAGAAGTGTCCACAAGATGGAAGAATTTAGTAATGCTGGTTCCTAGGTGGGGAGAATAAGTGATTTTTTAAAAAGGCTGTTGCAATGAACAATGTAGGGAGTCAGTACAC
>JAQZBX010074137.1:0-14813 GCA_029593785.1 Cabassous unicinctus
TCCATGAGCACCTGAGAAGAAGGTACATCCTGCTGTTTTGGAGTGCATTGTTCTATATATGTCTCTTAGGTCTAGTTTATTTATCAAAATATTAAAGTTTTCTATTTCCTTCTTGATGTTCTGTTGAGATGTTATTTCTATTGATGTGAGCAGTGGATTGAAATTTCCAACTATTATTGGATAGATTTATCCCTTTAGCTTTGGCAGTGTTTGCCTCATGTATTTTGGGGCACACTTGTTAGGTACATAATTATTATGTTTGTTATATTCTTGGTGGATTGCCTTTTTAATTAATATATAGTTTTCTTCCTTGTCTCTTTTAACAACTTACTTTTTAAAATATTGAAGTATATTATTCACGCTTGAACATACATAAGCCAAAATTGTGTAGTAAAAGTTGTGAACTTATAAAACCATCATATCATCATAGAGGGCTTCCAGACATCACCCAAAAAACAATACCTTGAATTGTGATGCGTTTTTGTTCCAAACGATGGAATAGCATTGTAAAATATTACTACTACCGTAACCCTTATCATACATTTGGTGTATTTCCCCCCACCCCAAATGATGATTAACACACTATATTTTTATTATACATTTGTTATAATTCATGAGAGAACATTCTCATATTTGTTCTGCTAACCACAGTCAATCTTCCATAATGTACATTCATTGTAATTTTCCCGTGTATCACCATATTCTTAACATTTCTTAAAGAAGATTATTATATTTATACTATAAACTACAATCTTTATCTTCTTTGTAAAATAAGAGAATTATTTTATTTATATATTAACCACAATCTTCATCCAGCACCGAAATCATTATTTATAATCATATAATATAATCATATATTATACATTCCTTAGATTATTCTAAAGTTTCCTTTCAATTGGCATTTCTATCCACAGACTACCACTTTCAGCCTCAATCTCATGTATAATTCAGCAGTATTAGTTATCCCCACACTAATGTGTTACCATCAACTCTATTCATTTTCACACTTTTACAATAAACCTTATTAGAAATTCTACATACAATGAGCATCATCTATTCCCAAACCTTGTTCTATTTCCTAAAATCCTATGCTCTAGAGTTTACCACTTTGAGTATAGTCTTTGTATTTAGATCGTATAAGTAAGACTATACAATATTTCATTGCTGCATCATACTGCAGTTCTATATTCAGATTCTTGAGGTATTGCAAAACTTCCTTCCACAGAGACTGCACCATTGTACATTACCAAAAACAGTGAAAGAGCGTTCCTGTTTCTACATATCCTTTTCAGAACTTGTAGTATTCTTTATTTTAATAATGACTATTATATAAAGTGAGAAATTTTATCTAATTTTAGTTTTGATCTAAATTACCCTAATAGCTAGAGATGTTGGCTATATTTTCAGGTGCTTTTTGGCCATTTTTGTTTCCTCTTAGGAGAAATGTCTATTCAAGTCTTGTGCCCATTTTTTATTTAGGTTCCTTGTCTTTTTATCATTGAGTTTTATGATCTCTGTATATAACATGGGTATGAAACCCTTATAGGATATAAGGGTTTCCCATTGTGTAGGCTAATTTTTACTTTCTTTTAGTAATTATTATAAATGGAATTTTTTCCAGATTTCCTCCTCAGATTGCTCACCATTAGGGCATAGAAACAGTACAGATTTTTGCATATTAATATTGTATCCCTTCACTTTGCTGAACTCGTCTTTAGTTCTGGTAGCATTGTTGTTGATTTTTCAGGATTTTATGGATATAGGACAACCTAATGAGGGAAAAGCAAAATTTACACTTTTTCCTTTCCTATTTGGGTGACTTTTTTTCTTTATCTAGTCAAATCGCTCTACCTAGAACTTCCACCACAATATTAAATGACAGTTGTGACAGTGGGTGTCCTCGTCTTGTTCCTGATCTCAGCAGAAAGCTTTCAGTCTTTCAACACTGTGTATAATGCTAGCTGTAGGTTTTTCATGTATACACTTTGCCATATTGAGAAATTTTCTTTCTATCCCTATATTTTGGAGTGCTTTTATCAAGAAATTATGCAGTGTTTTGTCAAATGCTTTTTCTGCATCATTTGATAGATTCTTGTGATTTTTCTTCTTCAATTTATTAATATGGTTTATTACACTATTTGATTTTCTTGTTATGAACTACTCTTGCATACCTGGAATAAAATCCACTTGATCGTGGTGTAAAATTCTTTTATTCATTCAGTTTGCAGTGATTTTGTTATGGATTTTTGCATCTATATCCATTAGACATTGGTCTTTAATTTTCTTTTCTTTTCTTTTCTTTTCTTTTCTTTTTTTTTTGTAGTATCTCTCTCTGATTTTGGAATTAAGTTTACATTGGCTTCATAGAATTTGATTAGTAGGGTTTCTTCTTGTTCAAGTTTTTTAGAAGAGTGTGAGGAAGTTTCGTATTAAATAGTCTTTGAATGATTACTAGAAGTCATCAGTTTGGGGGCTTTACATCTTTCAGGGATTTTGATGACTGTTTCAGTTTCTTTATATGAGATTGATTTATTGGGTTCTTGTGTTTGTTATTGTGTCAGTGTAGATTGCTTGTGTGTTTCTAGGAATTTTTCCATCTCATCAACATTGTCTAGTATTTTAGTACACAGTTTTTCAGAATATCCTCTTATGATCTCTCTTATTTCTGTGTTGTCAGTGGGAATATCCCCCTATCAGTTCTGATGTTATTTATTTGCATCTTCTCCTTTTATCTTAGTCAGTCTAGCTAAAGGTTTGTAAATTTTGTATATCTTCTCAAAGAACAAAACTTTGTGTTTTTTGATCCTCTATATTGATTTTTTGTTTTCAATTTCATTTATTTCTCCTCTGATCTTTACTATTTCTTTCCTTTGTTGTGGTTTGGGATTAGTTTGCTTTTCTTTCTCTATTTCCTCCAAGTGTGCAGATAGTTCTTTGAATTTCAGTTATTCTTTTATAATGTAAACATTGAGGCCTATAAATTTCCTTCTCAGCACTGATTTGATGTATACCATAGATTTTGATACGTTGTGTTCTTGTTTTTATTCAACTCAAGATATTTACTGAATTGTCTTACAGTTTTTTCTTTGACACACAGATCATTTAATTCTGTTGTGTAATCTCAATATATTTGTGAATTTTCCCTTTTTCCATTATTGATTTCCAGCTTCTTTCCATTATGATCAGAAAAAGTGTGTTTGTGTAATTTCAATGCTTTTAAATTTATTGAGACCAGTCGTGTGACCCACCATATCGTCTCTCCTGAAGAAGGATTCATGAGTGCTGCTCTTTTAGGGTGTAATGCTCTATAAATGTTTATTAGAGCTAGTTCATTTATGATAATATTTAAGCTCTCTGTTTCATTTTTTGTTCTCTGTCCTGATGTTTTTGAGATTCATCCATATTGTCATGTGTGTCAATACACCATTCTTTCTTACAACTAAGTAATATTCCATTTTATGTTTATACTACATTTTGTTTATCCATTCATGTCTTGATGGACACTTGGGTTGCTTCCAACTTTTGGCAATAGTGAATAAGGCTGCTATAAATATGGAAGTTTATATATGTTTTGTGTCCTTGCTTTCAATTCTGGGTATATACTAGTATTACAATTGCTGAATTATATTGAAATTCTATACTTTGCTTGCCAAAGCATCCTCCAAAATGGCTGCACAATTCTACATTCCCATTAGCAGTGGATGCCTGTTCCCATTCCTTCACATCCACTCCAGTGTCTTCTTAATTCCTTAATCATTTAAATTAATAAAGTGGTTAAAGAGATTTTTTGGACATCTTTGATTAGTTGTTTCAAATCCTGTATTTTGTCTGAAGGTTTATTTTGTTCCCTTGACTGGTCTACATCTTCCTGTTTCTTAGCATGTTTTGTAAATTTCTGTTGATGTGTTTACATTTGATTTTCCTGATGTGCTTATTTAGGGTTTCAGTTTTTCTCTCTTGTCTAGGGTTTTCTTGTTGATTGGCTTTGTGTTATAGCCATTTTGATACTTGGTTCAAGTTGTATCAACTTTTATAATAGCTCATAATTAATCAGATTTTTTCAGCTCTTCATCTTATTCTTGCTCTGAGTATATGATATAGTTTTAGAGATTGCAGTATCTGTGCACTTATTTCATCTCCAGCATAAATCTTGCTTACACTTTTTGCTTGTCCAGGAATGTTACAACTTTATTTTTCAATCATTCACCATATATTTACTTACTTGCTTATTCCTAGAACACACAGAATGTATTTTCAAACTTGCTAACCCATTCTACTTTGGAGTTCTTTCTCTGTTTATAATCCTCCTGTAATTTCCTCTAGTTGCTTTCAACTGGATGGCTAATTGTGATAGTAGAGTTCACCGAGTGACAGCCTTCCCAAGTCAGTTTTCCCAACAAAAACTGGGACCTACAGGCTATGTTATCACCTGGATCTCCAGATTTCCTTCCAGGCTCAGTTAGATTATCAGAAGAATTCAGTTCCCTGTGGTTGTAGGACTGAGTTCCCATCATCTTTCTGGCTGTAGGCTGACTCACTCTCAGTTCCTGAATATACTCTCAAGTCTTATCTATAAGTCCCTCTCACTGCATTGCAGGTTATTGCTCAAGGCTAGCAGTAGAATCTTCTCCCTAAATTAATCTACAGTTGTAGTGAAATTCATATAAATTGATGCATACTTTTATTTTGGTAGACATTAACAAATCTTTTCTAATATATATAGGGAAATGCAAAGGGTAGAGAATAAGTTCACTCTTTTAAACAGGAACAAAATATGAGTTCTCACTCAAACCAATTTTCAAGAATTTTTACAAAACTACAATAATCAAGACTTTGCATTAATAGTG
Organism: Cabassous unicinctus; assembly: GCA_029593785.1. Classification (NCBI taxonomy): domain Eukaryota; kingdom Metazoa; phylum Chordata; class Mammalia; order Cingulata; family Chlamyphoridae; genus Cabassous; species Cabassous unicinctus. Next base: position 4,848 of record JAQZBX010074137.1, read on the forward strand.
TAAAGATAGAAATACAGATTAAATAGAACAGGACAGTCCAGAAATAGATTTTTTTAACAGATTTTCATTAAAGACACTAGTACAATTCAAAGAGGACAGAAATACTTTTGACAAATGGTGCTAAAACTAGACATCTTTAAAAAAATGTAAATTATCCCCACCTCATTTGAGGACTGATTTGATGAACCCATTATCATGCAGTATCTTTCTGTTTCCTAGTTAAATCTTAATTATTTAAAATACTATATGAAAAAGATGTGTTAGTTACCTTTGTTGGGGTATCATGCAATGCACAAAATTACATAATAATTTATTAGCACTGGCTCATAGTCATAAATGTAATTGTGATATTCTTCTGAATAAACTCCTTCAATTCTTTTCATTAATTAGATATGGAAGTTTGGGGGAGGATGTTGCTCAAATGGTTGGATGTCTGTCTCCCATATAGAGGGACCTGGGTTCAATCCCCGGGACCTCCCAGTAAAATAAAATAAAAAATAAAAAATAAAAGATGTGAAAGTTTAAGCATCCACATGAACAGAAGAGAATTTTTTTTCTGATAACCAAAATCTATTTTTCATTTTTTTCTTGTTAATCAAGCTCTGATTTTGCTCATATATTGCCACTCACCATGTGCGTGTCCCACACCCATGTGATCATCACACACCAATAGAGAAATCCACAGAAATGGGCTCATCACCACCAGCAAATTCAATGATGGTAGTCTCCCAAATAGCCCTTGGAAATGAAACATTCTATTGTTCTGTCTTTGATGCTGTTTGTGTCATACCTTTATCTCCTTGACCCTTTACAATTTCTGATTCTTCTTTTTCCAACTCACAACTCTCTTTGCTTTGTTCTGGGACAAGAGCCTTTTTTGCACACATGAATATTGGTCTTAATGTCAAGAGAAGTAATATCCCCAAGACTCTGTTTCATTATGCTAGACAAACCACACCAAGACCTTTAGTGATTCATTATTATTTTTGCTGAAATCATGTCTGATTGTATGTTGGAGTGGGGTTTCTTCAAGCTCTGCCCAGGCAGTTCATTCCTTGCAACTCATCTCTTTTGGGAAACACTGAATTTCTTTATATTTCAAGCTATTTGTTTATTCTGTTACCTCAAGCTTCTGAGAGATTCATTAAATATCCTGATTTTGTAGATTATTTGGCCTTTTCATATTACAGTTGGACAGATATGTTTTCTAGCTTTCTACATTCTTACAATTTAAATGATCTTTTAATGGTTTCAGGAGACAGAGATAGAGAAACAGAGAGAAAGAGAGAAGGAGAGAGTGACAAGGAGAGAAAGAGTTAGAGAAAGGGAAGGAAAGAGGGAGGGAGATAGACAGGTAGAGAGATTTAGATGTGAAATGAGAGAGATACTGACAGAATGAGAGAAAGAAAAGACGTATATGTTAAAGCAATTCATACAATGTAGAGAGAAGAATACAAGTAACTCCATGGTGTCCAAATCTGGTTGGTTCTTGAATTTTGATAGCAAGAAGGGTCCGAGTTGAGAAACAATTTGTATTTGTAATTATTTGTTTATCATTCATACAGATTTGTAATCAGTATGTGGAGAATAGAAGAAAATAGCTATATTTACCTTTGAATATATTCTCCAAATCTCAAGGTTCAAAATTTATTTTGGAGAATTCTAAATTCCAATATACAAATCATTGGAGGAAAGAGAAATAAACATCCTTTATTGTAAAATCGAGCTTCTGATTATTCTTAATTAATTTAAACATGCCATGAATGTAATATATTAGAGAGTTTTGATGTGGAGACAGAAATTCTGCAAATTCGAGGGACTTTCAATAATGACATTTTATTGTTCACTCACAGCACATGTACCCTGCAAGTTGGTTGTAGTTCTGACCCAGCTGCTGCTTTGTTCCAGGCCCAGGATCAGGGAGTACCCCCTATGTGAGATATGACCAAGCTCATGACAGAAAGGAAGAGCAGGAGAAGGGGTGGAAATTTGCAAGGTCTTTATTCATATCTGCTTATATTTTATAAGAGAAAACATATCACATTGCCACATCAAAGTCAGTGAAAATAAGGATATACGTAAATAATAGTGACAAATAAAATGATCTACAGTAGGAAGAATAAGACTATCAAGCATTTCATATCTGAGTTAATAACAAATGTTAATGAATTATATACATTTCAGTTTGTATATAAGCTGGAGGATGAGAAACAGTTAGTGAAATAACTTAAGTGACTGAGAAACTGCAACATTATGACTATCCCAGAGTGGATCATATACAACATATTGGAAAAATCTTAAAATTCTTACTCTGTCTATTCAGAGTGAAGAGGTCAGAGACTGTGTACATGAATCTAACAATGTAGATAAAGGGGGTATTGGTTCCCTCTGGCTTCCATAAAAATTCACTACAAACTTGGTGGCATTGAAATAATAAATATATATTCTCCTATATCCTTAGAAGCCAAAAGTCTGAAATCAGTCTCACAGGACTGAAATCAAGATTTTAACAGGGCTGGCTTCCTCAGAGCTCAAGGGAAAATCTCTTCCTTTCATCCTCTGATTTCTGTTGGCTTCTGGCCTTCTGTTATTTTTGACTGCAACTCTCCAGTCTCCATCTCCATGGTGACATTTCCTCTTCCTCTTCTGTGTGTAAACACCCTCTGCCTCACTCTTGTAAAGGCACTTGGGAATGGATTGAAGTCCCCTCCTGATAACCCAAGCTAAGACCTATAAATAAATCACACGTGCAATGACCATTTCTCAAGACAAGGCAGCACATATATTACCCAAGGATTGGGACCTGGTAGCTTTCTGTGGGCAATATTCATGAAATAATAATTGACTTCTTGGGCACTGTGCTCCAAAAGGGAGGCCTGGGAGGACTCCTGTCCAAGACCACCCCCTGCTGTCTCCTAGGAGGAAGGCATGACCGGACTCACTTCCTGTCCAGGAGACCTTTTAGACGACACAAGGTGCTTAGTAAATGTTAAACTGGGATATAGTCACAATAGCTGCTTTTAATGAACAACTTCTCTGAGCCAGGCACTTTTCAATGGGTTTTAAAAGTAGTCCATAATTATGGACTGTGTTTAACAGTACAAATATGAGAACATTCTCTCATGAACTATAACAAATGTACAGTACTAATACATGATGTTAATATTAGGGCCTGTATGAAAAAATATATCAAGTGTACGCTATGGACCATAGTGTTAATAGCCTGATGATATTCTTCCATAATATGTAACAAATGTTCCAGAACAATACAAGGTGTTGGTGGTGGAGTGATAAATGGGAATTCTGCCCATTATGTATGATTGTTTTGTAAGAATACAACTTTTCTAATTAAAAGTATAAAAATCAGATTTAAAAAGAAATTATTACATCCCTTAATTTTCATATCAGCACCCTAATGATATGACATTTCAGTCATATCTTAGATAAGGAAGCAAAGTCTTAAAGAGTTCATTTCCTGTAATGAGGGAAGAAAGCAAATGGGTGTATAAATGAGTACAGGCAGATGCTGAAATCCCAAGTCCAACATTTAACCACCTAGAATCTGGTGTGAGATTGGCATGAAGATTCTTGCTGGAGAAGACCCAAAATATCAAACCAAGCTGTATGACAGCAATGCACATCAAGAGTTCAGTCACTGACCAGGATCTGCAGTAGCATCATTTGGTTGCTTGTGAGTGACATAGATTTCCAGAAACAGAATCTGCGTTGAACAAGCATCAGGTAATTCTCCAATGCATCAGTCAGGAAAGTGCTGGTCTAGATCAGGGTTTCTCTTTTAAATTTTTGGACTAGATAATTGTTTGCGGTGGAGGCGGCACTTTGTATTGTAGGATGTTTAGCAGCATCCTAGTCTTTATCCACCAGATGCCTGTAGAGATCTTCATAAATGTCCCCATAATTTTTCAAATAATCTCAAGGGTTCCAAATCACAAAAATTAATGAACCCTATCCCAGAGCTAAGAACTGGAAACATCTTGACAGAGTTTCAATCAAAGTTTCATCTTTTCCTTGGTTTATAAACTTTGAGCAGATAATTTACATTTTTTGAGCCATGTTTCTGCAAATGTAGAATGGACTAGCTTAAAAATTAAATGAAAGCTCCAAGATGTAAGAGTAAGGAACAGCAACTTTATATCCTCCCCCAGAAACACCAGGAAAGTAAGCAGGCTTACCTGGCAAAAGTGAAACCACAGGATTGTGGGGGCAATTGGAGTTTGCAACTAGAGAGGGGAGATGCAGTGTTGAGGGGAAAAAGGAATTCATAGGATAGGGCACTCAAGCTGGCTCAGAGGGAGAGGGAAGGCAGGGAAGTGAAACTGCTGAAAGACAAGCAATCAGCAGGCTCCTAGAGTGAGTTATGCCCCCCACACTTCAGCAACGAGGGGAGCATCCAGGTGCCCAGCAAGCTCTTGAGGTAGGAGAACTGCAGGGCAAACATGTGGGGACTGACACCCAACCACCTAAGGGGGAGGAAAGTGTAGGTGGTGTGGAGATAGGGTGGGCAGACAAAATAGGATGCCAGGCAGTGCAGTAGCAGCACCAGGGAGAGGGGTGTCGGGAACTGATCAGGAATGTGCCACACCCATCCTTCCAGGGAGAGAGAGGACCTGGGTCAATGAGGGGGTAGGCTGACAGACACCTAACAGCTGGGCACTGTGGGAGGCCTGAGAGGCAACCTGCAAAGCATCAGAAGCCCACCTGGCCTGAGGAAAAAGAGGGCAGGCAGAGGTAGCCCACAAGCTTTCAGAAGCCTTCACAAGTATAAGCTAACCTGTGGAGCTGGCGCAGCTCAATGACTAAACTCTGATTAACATATATGAAGTCCCAGATTCAATACCAGGTACATTCACTGGAAAATAGCGTAACTCACCTAAGTGTAAGTGGGGGGGGGGGTTGAGGAGAGGCACCCCAGGAGCTGCAGGAAGCCGGAGTTGAAGGACAAGCAGCCTCAGGATGGGAAGTTAGACTGAGATTTTTTTTAGGCTATTTGATTTATTATTTTTTATTATTGTATTCCTTATTTTTTTCTCTACATCCCAGCACCTTAACTGGAGAAGGCAGGCTGAAAGGTAATTGGTGAGTGCTGACAGTCTGATATGTTTGCTAACTGCCTGGGAAGGAAGCCTGTTCTGTTGTTGTTGCTGTTTTTTGTTGATGTAGTTGCATTTTTTTCCTTTTTTATTCTCTCTTTCTCCTTAGTTTATTTCTTTTTGTTCTTTCAATTTTTCCCTCTTCTGTTGCTTTTGTAGTTTTCCACCTTCTCTTTGTTGGTCCACATTTTCTTTCTTCTCATATTTCTGGTCTTTTATTCTATTTTTTCTGTTTCTTTCTTTTTAACTCCACATTTTCAATTCTTGATTCTTTTCACTATTTATGATATTTTACTCATATTACTTATTTGTTTTTTCTTTTCTTCCTTGTTCTTTTATGGTTCCTTTTCCATCTTTTTCTTTTTGAAATTATTTTTCTCTTCTCCTTGCCTTCCTTTCCTATGATCTCAATATTTATTTTGGGAAATATGGACAATTACAAGGTTATAGAATAAATGGTATCAAGTGTCAAAGATGAACCTTAACACCAAACAAACAACAACAAAAATAACCCTAGAGTAGAGAGATGCTAACCATCTTAAGAATCCCATCAAGATAAAAAGATGCCTAGACATTAGCAAAACAAGTTACATGACATACTAAGAAACAGGAATGCATAGCCTAGTCTAATGAACAAATTAAATAAAAGATAGAAATGGATAACATGGAACAAGTAATCAAGGATGTCCAAACAAATACCATGAATCAACTTAATGAAGTGAAGGAAAAGATAAAGGATATTAAGAAGACACCAGTGGATGAATTTGTCACCTCTCAGTGAACCTTACCTTGGAATATATGATAACATATCCCCAAATATATTAGAGTTGGACCCATTTATGGTCCTTATGCTCATTTTATCTGACCCTATAATTAGCAATACACCCATTAAATATATGTCCCAGAGACATAAATATTCCAGCTGTTCATATGCCAGTTGAGTCTTGACTCTCAGTAGAGTTGCAGCCAAGATATCCCCTCCCGTTTATTGGGCTCACCCAGGACAAATAACAAAAGGATGATGGTGACCAATGTCTATCACAATAAACAGAGTGTATCTACAATATCAAGCAAGACAGTTCCATCCATCTGCCCTCTGGGATCTAAGCCCCCTCACAATTGGAAGCAGATGGGAAACATATTTTGGAATCAACCTCCCAGAATCCTTAAGATTGAGGAATGAGCAAACATAAAGGGAAAGGCAACTATGGTATAATGTAGACTTATTATAATAACAATGGAAAAATTGTAACATTGATATTAAAAAAGCAGTCATCAGAGTTTCTGAGGGGAGTGTGAGGAAAGAATAAGTGTAACATTGGGACTTTTGAGGACATTGAAATTGTTTTGCATAACATTGCAATGGTGGATAAGACCATAATACGTTTTGCTAAAACCTATACAATTGTGTGGTGTCAATTGCAGAACATGGGTAATACCAATACTTAAGTATGGGTTCATGAATTCTAACAAATGTACCACACTAATGAAAGATGATGCAAATGAGGAAAATATAGGAGCAGGAGGTGAGGTATATGGGAATTCCCTTAATTTTTATATTACATGTATGCAATCTAAGCTTCCTTAAAAATAAATGTACTGAAAATAAGAAGACACTGGGGGAACATACAGAAGAAGTTGTAAATATACATAAAAAAATAACAGATGTGATTGTAAGAATGGCAAAATACAATAAATTGAAAATATGCTGAAAGCATAAAACCACAGATATGAACAGGCAGAGGAAAGAATTAGTGAGTTCAAAGATAGTATGTGTGAAAGCACACAGGTAGAAAGATAGTTTAAAAGAAAATATTCTCAGGGCCTCAGGGAATTGAATGACAGCACGAAACACACAAACATATGCATTAGAGGCATCCCAGAGGGAGAAGAGAGGGGGCAGAAGTTGTTTTGGAGGAAATAATGGATGAAAATTTCCCAACTCTTCAGAGGGACATGGATGTACGTGTTCAGCAAGCACAGCACACTTGAAAGAGTATAAATCCTAATAGGTCTACCCCAAGACAAATACTTCTCACTGAAGGGACCATTACAGATCTGACATGAGTAGTGTGGTTCAAAATAATGAGGTCCAGAAATCAGCATTTTGATTTCATCTGATATTACATATTTTTAAGCATATCATACCTTGGTTTTTTTGGATTTTTCCTGTCCTGCCCTCTACCATTTATAGTCATGTGGGATCTCCTTTTCCTTTTCTTAATTGATTATTTTAAATTTGGTAAATTGAACTTGACATACTCTCAGATATTTATATTAATGACATGGATTTTATTAAAAATGAATCTTACCTCACACATTTAATATATGTCATGACAGCTGATTGTTTCTATGCCTATTTGTAAATGCTCCAATGCAAACTCATTTACAGAGGTGATTTTCTAGGGTTATGTCAATGAAACCAATCACAAGATTTCTCCTCTTTTCATCTCATTCATTTTCTTTTCAGTTCTGTCAAATTTCCTGAATTTCTCATCTCATCCCAATGTGAATTCCTTGAATTTCAAATTTCATCTATCCATTTTTGTAAGTGCAATGCTTATACAGTCCTTGTTATGGGCATATGCTCGGTTTATATCTGTTGAATGGTGTGACAAGGAGGGGTGGATGTTTAAATATGAGGTGGTCTCTGTACCATAGAAATGCAAACATAATTACTTAATAAAAGCTTTTCAAAAATAAAAGTAGTTCAACTCTATTGAAAAATAAAAGCCATAACATTCCCTATGGGGCAACAATGTTAAACATTTTATACACATTGTCTCATTGAAATCTTGCTATGCTTCTTTTATCTAACAACTTTCATTTTCCATTAGTTAAAGGTGAAGGAGTAAGAGCTTACAGGAGCAAGGCAACTAGCTCAAAGTCACAGTTTTGATAAACAGAGATAAGGTCAAATCCAGGCTAACTACATTGAAGCCAGTGTCGTAAGCATCATTATATTGACACTAAGTCTTATAATAATAGTAGTTAAACCTCAAAAAAAAACAGGAAGCTTCCTGATTTAAAACTCCCATTTTGAATTCTGTTCTTTGACCAAGAAATATTATTTCTCTGGAGGTGTCAGTCTTACAAATAGATCAAACATTAGAATAAGACCTCTCAGTACAAGCCCTTTTCTTGGACAAGCCACTTTCCATTGACAATTCTTCCATTTGCAAGGTTTTCCGATCTACCTCAGCCTCACCAAAACTGGATGTCTTTATTTTATTTTACAAACTGGTGTTTGGAAAAATTGCTTTCCTTAATTATTTCATTTCTCCTTCTTTGATTATTAGTGAAGATGGGCATATTCTCAGGTTTATGATATTTGTATTAATTCTTTCTAAGTTGTTGGTTTAAAACCCTTAATTATTTTTCTTGAGAAATTTTTTCTCATTGGATTAACAGACCTATTGATTTGTCTATGTTGTTATGTGTATTGTTGTAATACCCAACATATTCTAAATATAGTCCTTAATTTTTCATTTGCATTTTATTTTCCTCATGATGTTTTTGACATGAAGGTTTTTATTGTACTTGAGTCCATCAATTAAGTACTGAATCCTATTCCTTTGTATATCTTTTACCTAGTTTTACCTATATATTCTTTTAGAAGTCTTATGTAATTTTAAATCTTTCTCCAATTTCAAATAACTACAATAAACCGTGTTAATATTTGTCTTTTATGTGAGTTATTAGGTAAACATGTATTTTCCTAACTTAAATAATTTTAAAAATAGACTCAGGAACATACTTTTGATCACAAAATCCAAACCCAAAACAATGCACATATTGCAATTTCTTTTTTTGTAAACCTTTAAAAAGGCAAAAAATATTCTAAGCTGTAAGAAGTTTAGAGAGTGCTTATGTTATTGACACTAGTGTTGCCTGAAACTGGAATAAAATATGCTTTGTGGGGAGGAAGGGCTTCTCATGTCCTGATTTTTGGTCTTGGTCTCATTCTGGAATATATTCAGATTTTAAAATCCATAAAGCTTGCAATATGGTACTTCTCCATATATATGATAAATGTCAATAAAAGGATTTTATGGCAGATGTGAGACTGTCCCCTTATTCTACACCCTTTATTCCTCTCCTTTTCTTCCTACCTGGGATATGGAATCCATGTCTGGAGTTGCAGCAACTATCCTGTTACCATGAGGATGACAATCACACATTGAAGAAGCTGGGGTAAATGCAAAGGAGAACTTAGTCCTTAATAACATCATTGAGCTGCTGTGGTAGCTCTGGATACCTAACCTTATACATGTGACATATGTATTAATAAACCCTTCATTTCCTTAAGTTACGGTTTTAGTTCAGCTTCTTCTTTGTTCATTTCAATGCCATCCCTAAGTAGATATTTTATTCATGACAGATTTTAGAAAATTTGCAACATTCACTGATGAAAAAGTTGCTAAGGTATTGAAATGGTTACATTTCATGTGCACATTGTAGTAACGGTGCTAAATATATTGTATTTTGCACTTGATGTCTAATGCACACGAAGAATGTTTTGCAAATCAGTAGACATCCAGAGGAGAGCAAGAAAAAGAGAAAAAAAAAATCAATGAAGAAATAATCTAACAACAACAACAACAAAATCTTTTGTGCGTAAGTGAAGACTTAGGTGACATCATACATAAGTTCATCTGTAAAGGATGCTGGCAAATACACTTCAACATTGCTTCCAGGTAACCTTGGAAGACACAGTGACTGACATCTCTCAAGACCTCACATTCAGGATAGGATAACATACTGCCAAGTGAAAGGACTGAATTACTCAAAGTTCTTTCCTCGTATCAATTCCTTAGTCTTTGTACTCTATTTGAAGTTCAAATGGGAACTCCAC
>JAQZBX010074138.1:0-14801 GCA_029593785.1 Cabassous unicinctus
CTATTATTGATTTCCAATTTCATTCCATTATGATCTGAGAAGGTGCTTTGTATAATTTCAATCTTTTTATATTTATTGAGAGCTCCATTGTGCCCCAACTTGTGGTCTATCCTGGAGAAAGATACATGGGCACTTGAGAAGAATGTATAACCTGCTGAGTTTGGATGCAATGTTCTGTATATGTCTGTTAGGTCTAACTCATTTATCATATTGTTCGAGTTCTTTGTTTCCTTGTTGATCTTCTGTCTAGTTGTTCTCTCTAATGATGTGAGTGGGGTGTTGAAGTCTCCAGTGATTATTGTAGAGAAATCTGCATCTCTACAATATTTCTCCCTTCAGTTTTGCCAGAGTTTGTCTCATGTATTTTGGGGCACCCTGGTTAGGTGCATAGATATTTTTGACTGTTACAACTTCCTGGTGGATTGTCTCTTTTATTAATATATAATGGTCTTCTGTATCTCTTATAACTTTTTTTGCATTTAAATTCTGTTTTGTCTGATATTAGTATAGCTGTCCCTGTTCTTTTTTGGTTACCATTTGCATGGATTATCTTTTTCAAACCTTTCACTTTCAGCCAGTTTGTATCCCTGGATCTTAGGTGAGTTTCTTGTAAGCAGCATATGAATGGCTCATGTTTTTTAAAATCCATTCTGTCAGCCTGTGTCTTTTGATTGGGGAGTTTAATCCATTCACATTCAGTGATATTACTGTAAATGTATTATTTACTTCCACCATTTTATTCTTTGGTTTTCATATGTCATATCATATTTTTGTCTGTCCTTTTATTCTTTACCTGGATTGTTAGGATTGTCCCTGCTTGTTGCTCAAAACTGGGCTCTGTACCCAGTAATTGGTTGCAGACCCACTTCCTAGGATCTTGGGGAGGGAAGCTATAAAGGCCAGAAAAACCTCTCTTTTTATTTTCTCATGTGCACTTCCTTTGTCTGCCAGCAGATGGTGCTCTTGGGCAGCGCTTAGTTCAGTGCCTGGTCAGAGTTATTTGTTGCAAGGCAGACTGGATCAATGTGATAGAGCTTACTGCCAGGGAGCTAAGAGCCTTGTAATTCAAACTTTCTCAGAGACAGTTCTCCAGCCTTCTCTGGCATCCCCCTCCCTTTTCCTGGCTAGGAAATATTTCCACTCCCCTCTAAGTTCTCAACGATCAGTCCTGGTTAGTAGAGAAGGAAATTGGGAAGGTTGTATATCATTAGCTGCCTGCTGGCTCCCAAGGCAAACAATGGCGCAGTCCCACCCGGCCTGGAAAGGCTCTTGGGACACAGCAGACTAAATTTGTCAGTCAAAAGCTGAGTTAGCCTTAGGCTATGTCCCTCTATCTCCCCTTTCCTGGGGTGGTGGATCCCTGGAGCCCTCTTTGTAGCTGCAGGCACAGAGGCCTGAGAATTCTAAAGTGTCTTTGGTGTGGGGGATGATGACAGCAGCAGCAGCCACTGGTTTCAAACTCATAGTTCTGTTGTTGCAATTCCCCTCATTTGTTGTTTTCTCATCTGGGCGTTGTCCAGCCTTCACCTGGTGTCCTAAACCCCAGAAGATCTTTTTCCAGGCTGTTTTAGCCTATCCTGTAGCTATTTTTCTGGATGTCTGTCTAGTCTGCCATCTTCCCGGAACCGCATATATGGCAGTTTTTTAATGGGTGCCATCCCCTGTGGATTTACAATGTTGAGTGCTAAATATTATTTGTTCCCATAAATATTCTTGATTTTTGCTCTGGGATATAGTTAATTTTCTTTGAAACATTTGATCCTTTTGGGTCTTGCTTTTAAGATTTGCTTGGTGGGAACAGAAAAGCATTTAGTCTAGGAATAATTTTGCCCCACTATTGAGACAAGAACCTCCTGAGTACTCTGCTTTTCTGTGTGTTCTTTCCAATATACAGCGAATGACCATGTTTTTCCATTTTGATGCTAAGAACAGGTGCTTCTCCTGGTACTGTGTGAGTGCAGGGTACTATAATCCTTTACGGTGATACTTTCCCCAGACTTGGATAGTTTCCTCATATGCATGTGCTCATCATTTTTTCTGTTAAATATTGAACTCTGCAGTCTTTGGAGTTCTCTCCCTGTGTATCTCTCTCCTCCCTAGTATGAACTTTAGCTACCTTCCTCTTTCTAGATTCCGAACTCCATTCCCTTAACTTGGTAAGCCTGCTTGGCTCTTCTTGGTTCCTCTTTTCTGTGCCATGGCCAAAATATAATTTAGTTCTTTTTTATCTAACCCTTTAAATATTTAGTTTTCACTTTTGTTTTATAATGTACATAATGTATTATTATATACAAATGTAAATAATTAATACATGAATACACACACCTATATTATTACATTAATAAATGTAAATAATTAATACATGAGTACACATACCTATATTCAAGATTTTTATGATGGAGTGTGCAGTTAAAAATATTTGGAGATTACTGGCCTCAAGGATTAAGTCCAATTGTGAAGACATTTCTAACCTTTCATAGTGTGACTACCAAGTGTTCTTTCCAGTTTATTCTTAACACCTCCAACCCTCCCCCCCTCCCCGCGCCAAATGAATGCACGATCTCTCTTGAAAAAATGCAAAGATCTAGAAATACTGGGTCCACATTCCTGCATAGTTAGTTACTGAAGCTGAAACTAGGCTGACTGCTGGGACACGTGCTCTCCAGTTTTCCGTAGCTCTCACCCATCTTGTACATTTTCTTTTCTTCCCTGGCTGCTCTAGATATCTGCACTGTTCCCTCTATCTTTAAGATCTAATTATATTGATATACTCAGTATACCTTGAATATATTGACTATGTTAGACTTTTCCTTCCTCTGCTCATGCTATTGTACAAGCTTTCTCTAGTCCTCAAAATCCTAGTTATGGTTCAAGGTATGGCTCTAATGTTCTTTCTCCTGTGAAGATTTTTCTGTCTCCAGCATTATTAATTCCTTACTCCCTTGTATCAACATCATCATCATCTATGCACATCACCTGAGTGAAGCACTTCTCATACATTGACATTAATCTTAACCTGTAAAAAATGTACTTAATTATCTTAATTGTTCAGATGAAAAATTTTGTTTAATAATAATTTTTAAAAATATTTTAAAAGATAGTTAGATTACATAAATGTTACACAAAAAATATAGGGATTCCCATATGCCCCCTCCCCACACCCCCACACCCTCCCACATAAACATCCTTTATTAGTGTGGCACATTTCATTGCAATTGACAAGCGCATCCTGGGGCATTACCACTGAGCATGGACCATAGTTCACATTGTAGTCTACACTCTCTCCCACACAGTTCTGTATGTTATGTGACGATATAAAATGGCCTATATCTGTCATTGCAGTGTCATTCAGGATGATTCCCAAGTCCCGAAAAAGCCCCCGTATTACAACTGTTTTTCCCTCTTCCTACCCCCAGAGCCTCCAGTGGTCACTGCCTCCACATCAATGTTGTAATTTCTTCCATGGCTAGATTCACAATATGTCTATAGTAGAATACCAGTAAGTCCACTCTAGTCCATAGTTCATTCCCCAATCCTGAGGATTCTGGCATAGTGATGTCCACTCCACCTCTAATGTTTTTTTCATCATATGTTTTTTGGGTAATCATCTTTCTAAGTTTACTTCCAACTCTTTATGAGGCATTAATAATGTTAGTCATGCAATAGAGTGGTTGTACCATCATATACATAAGCATTCTCTTACTATTTAATATTTAGTTTCTTTCCAATTTTATATTATTTTAAATACAAGTAGGAAGCTTATTTTAATGTAACTAGCTTTTTCCATATTTTGTATTATTTTGTTAGGATATATACTCCTAAGTGGAATTACCACACCAAAGGCTATAAACCTTCAAAGTGGTCATAAATATTCCTAAATCATTTCCCAAAAGGGTTGTACTAATTACTTGCAGCAATAGTGTATGAGGCAGCCAGTTTCACTAAACCCAAAAAAATTTAAATAAAATTATCGTTGATCCAAAGTTGAAAAATAAGAGTTTTTGCAGTGTTAATCTATAATTCTTTGATGGTTAATTAAGTTGAATAGTTTTCAATATGTTTTTAAGCAAGCTATATATTTGCTTATGTTAATTATCTCTCTGTGTCCTTTGTTGATTTTTTTCTGTTGGGTTTTTGGCATTTTCCCTATTAAAAAATAATTAAGATAAATATCTTAATGTCATATTTGCTTCAAGTGCTTTTATCTCACTACCTGTCCTTTCTGCATTTTCTAGTATTTTATTTCTGTTAAAAGGAAATATAATACAAATAATTTCAATTAAAGTATACAATGAATACTTGAATAAGGAATATGATTCTTCATTGATAACTGAGTTTCTTTTGTGAGAAAATGAGGTATAAATGTTAAGATAATATCACTGTGGCATATACACATTTTACTTTTAGTTTCCTTTTCATATGAAAAGTATGAGAACTTCATAGTTGGTTGCTAATCTGCATTTTAATAGACAGCTTTTATTTTTAAACAGAAAGCATATATGTCAAATGTTATTTTGACAAATTAATTGACCATAATTGTCAAAATTGCTGGTTATTAATTTATTTTCAGTTTTTGTGTGTGAAAATGTAAACCTGCACAAGTGCCACGGTCAATTATGGCACATTTGATGTGACCTAATTAGTATTGTGAGGAAGCAATACATGGAAAAGCAAATGGGGACACATGCTAGGGACAAAACTGGATGTGACATGAATATTAATTTTGGCTTCATATTGTTTTATTCATAAAAACCCTCCATTATAAAAAAACAGAACAAAACAGTTGCTGAATTCTATGTGGCAGGAGAACTCTGTATGGTGCTTTCATGGACATTTATTTAATCCTCGTGACAACTCTGCCAAGGAGGCATGTTATCCCCATTTTACAGATAAGGAAACAGACTCAGTGATCTGAAATAGGTCGCTAAAAGCTACATATCTTATATGAAACAGCCAGAGTTTTAAGCTAGACTCTGGCTCCAAAGTAACCCCAGCAATTTTTTATTTTCAATTTTAGTTTTATGGGATAATTAAGGCCATAACAACATTTAAAAAGGAAGGGATTTTCAAAGGAAGGAAAACGTTTTTTAAGACCCCAGATATTAGCAGATGCAATACTGTCTCCTCATCCTTAGGTGGAGTGTCATGAAAGTTGCTCTTTGAGCAAAGCTTCATCTTTCAGCAGAAAGCTTTTCTCTGGGTGACAAGCCCTGGTATGATACCAAGACCACCCTTAGACCCAAGCAAGTGAGGCCCCTTCCAGGGGCCCTGCATCCCAGAAGTTCCCCTGCTTGAAGCTTCCTCTTGGAAATGTTCTAAGTCCCCCTCCAGTTCCTGGGCCTGGCCAGGGTCAGCAGTGTCCTTGCCCAGACAAGACACATGGGCCTTGTCCCATTTCTCCCCTTTGGGACACTGTCTGACCCTCCCCACTTCCCCCACTTAATTCGTTATGGGATTGACCAGATGCCTAGAGGCGTTCTGGGACTTATGCCTCTGAAGTGATCTCCAGACCCTGTGGTCAGACCTTTGTTCCAGGAGGGCAGCCTGGCTAGTAGAAATGAGTTTTCTTGCTGTCACTGGCTGGCCTGGTATTTCTTTCTCCAGAGAGTGCCCCGCAGATGCAGGAATTCAGGGTTCTGACTGCTGGGCATGTGTGGGCCTGTGCGTCAGCTCTTACCTGTGTTCTGATCTCAGTGCTGCCTTCTGGCTACATGTCCTGAGGGTAAGGCTATGAGAGTGGCAGCAGGCATCCTGTGCCCGATTGTCCCCTGCACCTAAGGTGCTGACCCCACCGTCTCTGCAGGCTCCGTGCCTGGTGTCAGGCAGCTCTCCTAGGGTGACCCGATCTATCTTCTCCCAGAACTTCTGAGACTGTAGCATTGCAACACTAATAGGAGCTTCCAGCTGATGTTCCTCTCATGCCTCTGACTGATGTGGTGATATTGTTATCCCAGGTCTATTTTAAGCCTTGCCCAAGGAGGGACAGAATTTCCATGCACAAATGAAGCCCTTCCTGCTCTGCCACTGACCTATCCTCCCAGCTGGTGATGGTTTGTGGAACTCAGGAATACAATTTGAAAGAAATCAATGCCATGATCATAAAAAGTTAAGAGAAGATGCATCTGGAAGCTATGTCATTGTTTTATATTTATCTTATAAAATTCAGTAGATTATATTTTTCATGACAAGAAGATGGATTTTCCTGTATACTCTGGGTAAAACTTGCATTTGTGGCCATCTTCAAAGGAGTGTAGTAACAAATCTTTAGAGAATCATTGGAAATCAGTTTTCATAGGCAGCCTGGTAAATGAGGCAGAGTCAGGAGTAAAAATGTAACCAGCATTTAAAAA
Source organism: Cabassous unicinctus (assembly GCA_029593785.1). Classification (NCBI taxonomy): domain Eukaryota; kingdom Metazoa; phylum Chordata; class Mammalia; order Cingulata; family Chlamyphoridae; genus Cabassous; species Cabassous unicinctus. The sequence goes on from JAQZBX010074138.1 coordinate 6,351, forward strand.
ATGGCATTGGAGAACTGCAGGGACAAGAAAATCTATATTGTTTCAATGCAAACAGGATCTGAAAAGTCTATTTGTTATGAGTAATAACAACACTGTTACCTTTTTTCTCAGTGGGAGATATGAAATAAGCCAGGAATAGTGTGTTTGATAATAACATGGAGAGATGGTTCCTGGACCTGAATAGGAAAAAATGGTGATTAGACACCATGAAGAATCTTCATGTACTAACTAGACAATACACAAATACATAGGCATCTTTTCTTAACCCATTATTCTAAGTCTTCTTTAATAAATCACTAGGCCTTACATGGGTCCATGAATTTTGTAATATATTTAAAAAACAAATTGTTTATATAGACAGAGGTCTTGCAAAAAATATTTGCCCAGGGCCCTGAACACCCTTGGAGAGGCCCTGTTAAGATACAGACATTTATTTTGGACCAAAAAGAATTCCTCTTTGTAGAACTCTTCTTTTAAGTGGAAATTTCTTCACAGAATGTGCATTTTTAAAGGCAAACACAATGTTGTCTTCATCTTTCTAGCTTGAGTGCCCAGCACAGTTCTGCACCACAGTTTTGTTGAACTGAGCTGAACTTGTTCTAGTGTGGAGCTTCCCTATTATGAAGCTAAATGCTGCTCCTGGCGAAATGAGATCTAAGCCGTGCCCATTGGTATTCAGTTGGTGTAAAGGTGTGTTTGTTAAGTCTTGGCGTGTTCACATTCCATTGTGTGGTCCTGAGAGTACCAACCCCAGTGCTTCTCCATGGGGTGGGGGTGGAAGTGGAGGAGCACCACAGAGAATAACCAAGCCTACTGGTGTGAATATGAGAGAGCCAGACAAATTCTTGGCAGATTTGTCAGTGTCTGAATGGTCACTGGGACTTCTGGGTTTAACTTGTCTGTCTAGATAACAGAAGGAGGAAGCACCTCTAGGTGCTCAGATATGTAAAACCTCTCTTGTAATTTCCTCCAGAAGCATGTGCTCTATGTTGTTCTACCTGGCTTCAGCTTGGAAGCCCTGTCCTTCCTACTCTGATTCCTTTTGGTCATTACTTTAGCTTAGCATTCTGATTTGGCCACTTATGTTTCTGACCTCATTTACGGGAGCCAACTTCATACTCAACTCAATAGCATTTATTTTTAGTGGAATACTACTTGGAAAATTTTAACTGAGATTTCCTTTTTCTGCATGTTTTCTAATGATCTTATGATTTTCCACCCATTGTTAAAGTAGCATTCATTGTCCCAGATGGAGTGTAGATTCAGCCCAGAAGAAAGTAGTCTTTTCTAACTCTGAGTTCCAAAAAAGACTTTAATACCCATAGCAGAAATAATAGATGGAAAGCCAAAGCACTACTGCTTTGCAAGAGTCAGGTCCTTGAGAGAGAAGAGTTTTTTTAGAATTCAGAAATTGTAATTTTCAAATTGAGCAAATTCTATTGGACTCAAAAGAAATAAGAATTTTTACTTTTCTCCTCCAGTGGGTGGGAAGGTTTTTTTTCCTCCTACTTTTTATGGAGTGAGGGGATGACATTAAAGGATAAAAGGGCATAAGCTCACAAGGGCAAAGAGATTGAGACAAGATAATCACAAAATGTTGGAAGCTGATAACTGGGGACCCCCAGTAGAATGACCCAGACAATTCAATGAGAACTATCTCCACACATGGGCTTTTTATTTAGTTTATTAGTGTCTTTCTCTTAAATATGGACAATGAGAATCAGAGTCATTTGAAGAAAGTATCTAACATGTAAGACAGAGACAAAAACACATAGCAAGAAAAAAAAAGGAATTCTGAGGAAAAAGAGCTAGTATGGGGAACAGAAGAAAAGTTAAGTTAAAAAACCAACTTTAATATTCTCAGAGAGATGTTATTTCATAACTGAAACAAGAGCTAGATGCTATTTTTTTTTAAAAGAAAGATTCAGGGAATAAGAAAGAGCTGTTGGTAGTTAAAAAATATTATACAGAAGTAAAAATTTCAGTAAATGAGTTGGAAGATAAAGTTGATTAAATCTCTAGGTAAGTAGAATAAAAAGACAAAAAGTTGGAAAAAAAGGAGAGGAAAGTGTAGTGATGGCTGGGGAATACATATAAGCAGATGGGCAAGAGGAGCCCTCACAGAATCCCTCAAATACTTGTGTAGTGTGTGAAAGCAACTGAGTGTTCTGGTATCCCCTGTCTATCCCCAAGGAGTGCTGTGGAAGTGGCTAAGAGAGCTGATACATGCAAATGGGGAGCTTATGATTGGGACAAATTGCAAGCAGGCTGCATGGATTGACATTGAAGGTTATATCAGGGTTAAGGACATCAGCAAAAATGCAGTGAACAGAGATGCTTCAGCCCAAATCTAATTAGGATCCTCAGTGGAGGCCAGATTAAACAGAGTCTGGCACAAGTTCCAGACACCCTTCTCCCTAGCCTCATGGAATCTGTTCCACAACCCAGATGCCAACAAGGAGAAGAGAAGGAGCAGAAGCCAGGGGCTAGATAGGGAGTGGGAAGAAACCTAAGAGGCTGAGATTAAACTGACAGAGACTAGATTACTTTGAATTGTCCAGTGTGTGTTTTGCTACCAGGAGGTGGAAATATGGGCTGGAGAACTAAGTTAATTATAGTGGTATAAAGAAAGTTCATTTTTGTTTACCCAACATTTTTTGCTTGAATATCATACTAACTTCATAATCAATTAGGATAAAGAAAATAACAGGATTATTATGAGCATATAATAGTAAAAAATCTTCATTTTATTTCTAATAACAGATAAACACTGAATTTTTAAAATTAGCATTCTAGCTGTATATTAATTGGTCCAGGCACTTAATTTAATATTCTGAATCCATGCATGTACACACATCACACATTACTGATAGTGCATTTATTTATTACTGATAAAGCAGGTATTATATGCATGTTACTAGGTAGTTATAGAAAAATAAAATAATTGGTTCTTAGCTTCAGGAAGCTTGTGACTGAGAAGACAGACCTTAAATAAGTGTTAAACAAGAATTGCCCACAATAACAACTAAGAAGACAGAGAGTATTTCATGGATTTGGGTGTTCAGAGAGACTGACTAGGGACAGAGGACTTGACCTTGGTGGGGAAGACCAGAGAGGACCCAGATCAAGGAACTGCAACTATCAGAGTGGCTTCAACTATCAGGGTGGCCTGGAGGTCTTTGCTGAGACAGATGCTGGAGCCCAGTCTAGTTTCAGTGAGAAGAGAGCTGTGGGGGACTCTTCCTCTGTAGATAGGAGAGGGGAGAGGGGCTAGGCAAGCACATGCATTTGACACCTAGTGTTTAGACAGGCAGAGAGGCAGAAAGGTGAGGGGCAAGGCTTTCATGTTTCATGTAGGTGATACTGGATGAACAAAGGTGCTCAGAAGAAATACATATGGTGCATCCTATATCCTGCTGAGGAGTTCACAGGGTGAAGTAGCTGATGATGAGTGTGGAGGAGCATGTCAGGGCCAGACCGAAGGAGGCTTTGAAAGCCAGCTTAAGGTGTTAATCCATTATGTTGTTAAAGATGTGGGGCCAGTGAGCCTTTTTTTGTGTGTCTCCACACCCCCCCCCAAGATGGCTCCCTCATCTGTCTGCTTGTTGGCTCTGCTTATTGTGTCCGCTCCTCTTCTTTAGGAGGCACTGGGAACCGAACCAGGGACCTCCCATGTGGGAGGCAGGTGCCCAACTACATGAGCCACATCTGCTGCCCCCTATTGAGGTTTTTTTTTTTTTAAATTGTGGGTAAAAATCAAATTTTTCACAATACATACCAATATTTGTAAAATGATATATAAATGTACATATATGTGATATATGATATATAAATGTACATATATGTACATTTGCTTGCATAAATGTTATTTTTTTATATACATATATTTTAAAAGGTGCATAGATTACCTAAATATTGCACACAGTCTATTGAGGTTTTTGAATAGGAAAATGGTGTGCTCAAAATGGGGGCAGGCAGGATGGATGGAGTTTCAAGATCAGAAAAGGAGACATTGGAGAAGGAAGAACACTTAACTGGAGGTGGGGGGACAAATAACTAATAAATTTGAGCTGTGTGACCTTAAGAAAATTGCTTAATATCTCTGGGACTTAGGCTTCTCATCTATAAAATGAGCTGGTAAAATATATTGTTCCTAAAGTCCCTCCCAGTGCTAACATTTTATCCAGTAACACTGGTATCTGATGATTCTGTTTTCTTCCCCATCTCTCCTTCAGAAATAGTTCTCTCAAGCATAAATTGACTCATTCTGACCAAAAGAGGCTAATGTTTACTTGCTGGCATGTGCTCATCTCAGTTGATGTTTGTGATATTTATTAATTGAATCTTTAATGGGGCTCCAAATTTGAAATAGTAGTAAACATGCTTGGTGGTAATATTCTATGCATATATATATTATTAATTTCATAATTTCCAAGCAAATGTGAGAAGCATGATTTATTGAATCTATGATCCATGTTCAAACACAACTTCATTTCCTGGCACATGAAATGGAGACCAAATTGTTTCCACTGCCTTATGTACCCCATTTTCACACGTCTGTTTCTACAAAAGCGGAACCACTTATTTTGCCAAAGGTTTCTCAGAGAATTAATTATGACATCAAGTGGGGGTGGTGTTCAGAATAGCCTGAATGATAAGTAACGAGAAAAAATAATCCAATAATTATTTAAAGTAGTAGGTGTTAGCTTCCACTCTGATCTGATGGTGGTGGTTGCTGGGAAAAGCTTCAAAGTAACAATACACATCCAGCCATTCATGATATTTTATTCTTCTATTCATAGTTTATTTCATTACAAAAGTCCAGTGGATTTAGTCTGTTTTTCAATTCCACTGGCCACTTATTTGCGGGTATTGTGTACAGCTGTTTCACGTGTCCTGCAGGCTCTCAGCACTATTATCCTGGTTAACAAAAGACAATTATTAAATTCTAAAAAAGCTTTAGATGCAACTGCCATGACAATAGGCATAGGTAATCAGAGGTATAATCATGTTCTGCTGGAAATCTGTGGTCATAAAACGAACAGGAACACAGTGCACTCTTTGAAGTCCATTTTCATGTAAACATCAAATGGTGCTGTCAGGTTTTTTGCTACAGGTTTGAAGTGTAAATGTGCACCGTCAGCTCAGGGTCAAAAAATGATGTATGGGCCTCAGTTTTAGTGTGAATACATTTGCAGACTCCATCATTTCCCCGTTTTAGGGGCACATATATTAAGGATATTGGCATATTATGGTTTTTCTGTTTATATAATAGAAGCACATCACGATATCCCTTATGACACAGACGGGTTTAATGTGGATTGGATCACATGTTCAGAAAAATAGCAACTCAGAAAATTGCCTGATAATAGGCAGGAGCAAGAGGCGGGTGTTGGTCCTGCACCCTAACATGAATTGCTGCAAAAGGGTTTGTGGCACTGTGCTACTGAGGAAAAACATTTTTAAATGCAATCATGCTGTGATAGTGTCTGGAATGACTTCTGCATTCACTGAGAGGGTGGGGCTGTGATGGCACCATCAAGTAACTTTCTCATACCAAAAAGTAACAATGGTAGAGTCTAGGCTGCTGCCATTGTTACAGGGAAATACAATTCACCTAGGTAAGTGTGCCTTGAAGAATGCCATAAACCCCAATTGCCTCCAGATACTTCTTTTGGTCTGCCTGCCACAGAGTCTTTATTTTTTATTTTAAAGATTTATTTATTCACTTATTTCTCCTTCCACTCTGGGTCCTATCCCAGGACCTTCCTGAGTGAAGAGAGGCTGCTCAATCTCCTGCACCACCTCAGCTCCCTGATTTGCTGCGTCTCTCACTGTCTCTCTTCCGTGTCTCCTTTTTGTTGCGTCATCTTGCAGTGCCCGCTCTCTGCGCAGGCCAGCTTGTTTTTCACCAGGAGGCCTGGGGAATTGTACCCTGGACCTCTCATATGGTAGACGGTAGCCCAATCACTTGAGCCACATCTGCTTCCCTGCCACAGTGTCTTTTATCCCTACTATTTTTTCTTTTAAGGCAGGGTTTCTCAACCTCGGAACTATCAACAGTTTGGGTTGCATAATTCTTTGTTGAGGGGGTCTGTCCTGTGCATTGTGGGATATTTAGCAGCATCTCTGACCTCTACTTACTAGATGCCTGTAGCACTGCCCTAATTGTGACAATCAAAAATATCTCCAGATCTTGCTAAATGTCCCCCAGGGACAAAATCACCTTGGTGAGAATCTTTAAGAATTTCTGCTCCAAGACAATCTAAGGGGTTCTAAAGAGGTCCCTGTTAAAATATTCCTGGGAAGAACAATACAGTACTCCAGAAACACCTTAGCACTCAAGAGCTGCCTGAGTTTCTAGCCTAAGAGCAGGGCCAGGAATGGGATATGGGTCAAGCTGATGAATGGAATCAGGAAAGGTCCAGAGCATGGAGAAATGTCTAAGGTGAGAAAAGTGGTAGTGTGGAACACTATATCAGAGATCCTTGTGCAACCTAGAAATAAAATGAAGGTGCCAGAACAAGGGAAATGAGAGAGCAAAAGTGGGGAGAAAGCTATGAAAAGAGGTGAGCTTCGTGTGCACTAAGCCTTTTTCAGGGGATCAAAACCATGTTGATAAACTTATAAAACTAGTTTTTGCTATAATCAAGCATATGATGATAGTGATGTCTGTTAAACAAAAGCAGAGCTGAGTGGGTGGAGTAGGCTGCAATTCATGCTCAGGTAGGAAGGACAGTCTGAGTCATGCTGATGCTAAAGAAAGGAGATTCAGGAGGATAGCTCTGGAGGATGTAGGAGCCCAGGTCTGAGGGAGGGCAGGCAGCAGACTTTCACATTCAAATAGTTGCATCTGGCTGTTGCCAGGTCCAATGAGCCTAGAAAAACACAGTGGGGGCAGATTCATCTTTTCAAATGGTATGCATTTGAAAGTTTGCCAGGGACACACATACAACAGAGAATGGGAATCATTGTGAAAGGGTTTCCAAAGCAAGTGCTCAATATTTCAAAACCCTGCCCCATTGGACATGGATGGGAAATAGACTAGCTCAGGGTTTAAATGAAAACAACTGAGAATTTCTGCATTTCCCCTCTTATTTCTCTTCCTCCCTACCCCAAATACTATTGTTATCTCACCCTATTTTCAACCTGATTGGAACCTGATTATTTGGATTATTAAAGAAAATATAGAAACAAAAAATTAAAGGTATGCATTCATGTTCTGTTGTACTCCTTTTCTATTCTTACCTCCATTCTTCCCTGTCTAATTTTATTCACTTTTTCTGTCTGATCCTATCTCCTCTTATATTGTCCAATTTTTAACTTTCTTCTTTTGTCTTCCTTCTTCTCTACTTTCCCTAAACTTGAAATCATCTAGTCTCCATATGTATGACAAACTGATGGTCCACGTCTTGGGAACAGTCTCAAGTTCAAATACATATTATTTCCATGAATGCCTTTGTACTTGTTGAACATAAGTCTCTCTCTCTCTCTCTCTCTTTTGTTATTGATATATCATCATTACATCGATCTGAAATATAAAATACAGGGGAAGAGGACTGACTGCAAGGGGGCATGAGGAAACTTTTGGGGACTGATGTAAATGTTCTAAAATATGATTGTAGTTGTGCTTATATATCAATATACGCTTGTCAAAACTCATCAAATGTGCACTTAAAATTGGTGAATTTTATTCTATTTAAATTATATTTAAAAACTGATTAAAAAATAAAACTTAAAACATCATGGAGATAATCATGATTTTGCCCTCATCACCTGCCCACTGTAGTTGCTGTTTAGTGTGATAGTCCTTTGCTCATTCCCATTCCCTCTGGTTTTCACTTTTCATCTTTTTTCAGAACCAGTGCTCTGGCCTGTGATGTCCTTATTTTAGTCTTGCCAGCCCAGGGAGCAGGTTCCAGAACATCTGTGCATCTCTGCTCTCAAAGTGACAAGAACCAAAATTCAGCATATAAATACATTACCTTCCCCCCAGCATGGGACACGACTCCCGGGGATAGGCCTCCCTGGCACTGAGGGATTACTACCAAGAACCAACTAGTAATGCAACCGGAAAAAGACCTTGACCAAAAGATGGAAAGGGTAAAGACAAATGAGTTTATATGGCTAAGACACTTCAAAGTGAGTTGGGAGGTCATTTCAGAGGTTACGCTTATGCATGTCTCAGCAGGAACTCATTGACTGCCAAAGTAAATATTACCTCAAATAGTGGGACTCCTGAGGGCTCTGGAGACATCCAGACACTATAGGCAGGGCTGACAGCTCAGGAGTTTGGCACCCTGACAGTGGGCGCTACTTTGGAATTTATGTTTCCCAGTGTGATAGAGTTGAACTCAGTTGTGTTTTCCCTACACATAGCTCTGCTGCCCCCTCTATTTGAACTGATAGTTAGTACTGAAGTTGATAGTTGTATGTCCAACAGACTTAAAA
>JAQZBX010074139.1:0-14801 GCA_029593785.1 Cabassous unicinctus
GACCAGAGGTAGGGGAAGTTTAATAAATGGCCTAGATCTTGATTCCCAATTCACGTCCCTCATTAAGCACAACCAAGTATAGAGAGGTCTGTAGTCCAGGCTAGGACTGAGTACTTGACTCCCATGCTAATTTAGAAATTAAGAATCTCAACTCTCATGCAAATAGTCAAGGATCACCAGGATCTCCTCTGGTTGATGGTTCACATGTGGTTTCCTCCTCCCCTGGGGCAAGGCCCCAGTGGCCCACATGGTGAGACAGCTTGGGGCAAGGTTCCTGCCAATGTGGAGCCTAGATTCAGGCAAACCTGAGGTGAAAGTGTATTTAACAGTGGTAGTTAGTAGTTGAGCCTGATTCTGGGCTTTATGCCTGTCTACTCCTCACCTGCTTCTCCTTGGAGGTTGGATTGAGATGGCTGAAAACTGCAAAGCCTGTTTCTGAAAGGAAGTTACTAGAAATTTTGGGACCCAGGGACAGTTTCTGCAGCTTTCTATGGATATCAGAGGCAAACTGGAGTTCCTAGGAAGATCTGTCCTTCTTAGAGTTAGTATCTATCATAAAAGTAATTTTATTGCCTCTACCAGCTTCCATTGAATTAAGTCTGGATTTCTAGGTTCTACTTCTGAATTATGTCCTTGATCTCATTTAAAATTGACCAGTTTAGTTGTTCATTTCCTCATCTTTTTAAGGAGACATGACCACGTGGTCTCTGGCCCTCAAATCTATCTGTCTTTTCTTTTTGTTTTACAAAGGTTTAACTGGATTTCAGGGTCCCACAAAGGGCCCATTATTGGCTATACTACAGTAACATGGTGTGGCAAGAAAAGATTAGCTCTTCCCTTTTAGACCATGAGAAGGCATGTTTTATTTCTAATCATCAGAGCCTGGTAACAATGTCTGTTAAGAGAAGTATTGATGGGGTGCACCATACACTAGATGAAGGAACACTCACTTGGTCTTTTTTATAACTGTACTTTCCATGTTAGATCATCACCAGGTGTTTGCAGAGTCAAAGAATGAATGTATTTATACCATACACTGCCTACCACAGACAGGCAGATAAAAAAGGACTCACTTTATTGAGTGTTTCTGCTTCAATTATTTTTTAACTTTTATATAAACATTCATAAAAAATAAGTGTGTAATATAACTTGTGAACTTACAAAACAAACATGCATATCATCACATAAGGCTGCCATACATTATCCCACCACCATCACTTTGCAGTGTTGTGAAACAATTGTTAGAAAATAAGAAAGATCATTGCCAAAATATTGCCAATAACTAAAGCCAATATTTTCAATTCGGTGTGTGATTCATTTAGTTTTTCTTACTTTGTTGGGCAATATAAATAATCACCAAATAAATTTGATATACAAGTTTATAAAAACAGATATATCTAATTTCATTGTTTATCTTTAAATCTTATGAAATCTATATGTTATTCTTCATTTTAAATATCATACAAGATTTTAAGCATCTTACATTTATTATTTAATTTAATCATAAAACTTGTGTATATTAGCAGCAGAGAGACTGGGTAATATTCCCAAGCTTTTCCACCTTAAATAAGACCTCACTTCCAGAGGTACAGTGTCAGAAATCAAATTCTAAAGTAAGACACCATTTTCCTCAAAAACTACTATCTCAATCAACAGAGTGACTCTATTTTATGTCTCTTTTTAAAGCACCATGTTGTTTTGTAGGAAGGGACATGATGGTTACTTTCTCACGGCCCTGAGGATTGTATATGGACCTACTCTTTGAACTGGCTCTTGCATAAGTTCAAGATTATTAAAATCAGCTTGTTTTCTCTGCAATCCTTTTGTGGTTTTTATTGGACCTGCATAAAATATAGAACTTATATAGTGTGGACTTTAGTCTTTACAACCATTATCTTTACCTCATAAATTATTGAGATATATCTAAATATAAACATTATAATTTATCCCATGAAATCCTTGAGTGGAATTGTTCAGGGATGAGTGCATACATGCTTATGTGTGGGTGTGTGTAAGTCTAGTCATAGATACACATTATCAAAATATACTCAAAGAATTATAAATGCCCTGAAGAGAAAATAAACTAGGAAGCTAAACATATTATAACATGCTCTATTTCCAGGCAAACCAGTTTGTTATCTATCGTGTTACATTTCTCTAAACATTAAAAAAATTGACTTCTTATGATCGGATATAAACTTCAAAAAATAGAGAATGTAGAATAAAATATAAATAAGGAATTGATAGTGGCTGTATAAATATATTTTTGTGACTGAGAAAAAGATTGAAATTCTCTGATCATTTATATAATGGCCATAAGCATTGTAATGAATAGAATATTGAAAATAGATAGTGTCTGTGGGAGAATTAAATATTTTAGTATAAAAAAAATTTTGATTATACCTTGACATATAGTACTTTTTAATTTTTAAAAGAAACATGAGTATCCTTAAGAGTACTACAAACCATTAAATTTGAAAAAATGTCACTTATGAATATCATTTAATTATAAATAAAAGAAAATAAAATCTAAAAGTAGCTAAATTAATTCTATTTTTAATAGCATACATTTATGTAAGTAAACCATAAAGATAAATATCTGCTTGTCCAAAGCTTACATACTGATGGGGAAAACATGCACACAATGTGTTTATACAAATAAATAAATAACAAAATGTTAAGTAATGCTAAATCTTAGAAAATAAAAACAAGCAAGGTAACGTATAATGTTATGAAGGTTCTATGTAAATTTTGTTGTCCAGAAAAGGCCTAACTTCACTGGGATATTTGGGCAGAGATCTGAATAAGCTGAGGAAGCAATTCAATAGGAAGGTGTATAGAAAAAGGGTATTAGAGTACAGAACAAAAGTCCTGAAGCCATGTGGAAAAATTAGGAGGTTAGCATCAGAAATTCAGGGAGGGAGCATGTGCTATGAATGAGGTGATGCTTTATCCAATGGCTCATCATGAAAGCCTGAATTACTGGATTTATTCAAAAGTCATTAAAAGGATCTGAGTATGGGGAATGTCAATCTGAATAAGATTTTAAGAGGATCTGTCTGTCTGTTGTATGGAAAGACTAATTGGCACAATTTTGAAAGTTGGGAGGACACTTAGGAAATTGTCACGGTGCTTGAGAGATGAGGCAATTGGGCTCAGGGTGTCAGTAAGGGACCATTTGATAAAGAGGCAGATATAAAATTTATTATGAAGGTGCAAACAAAAGGATTTGTGAATGAATTGGATGTGAGATTTTAGAGGAAAAAGAGTAATCAATGATAATATTAAATTAGGGAAAATGTATTACGCAATTGGAAGATGAACATTTTTGGTAAAAAAGATGAAAAATTCCTAAAAAAAACAATATATAAACGGCTTTGCATTATAAGAAAGATAAAAATTCTGTACTATAATAAATATATAGATATATTAATTATCTATATTAATTCTTCCCATCAATCTTATGACCATCACATTAAATGCTAAGTAACATGTGTTTTATTCAATAACTTCCTGGAGGCAGTAACCATGTATCCCATGCTAAACAAAACTGGAACTTAGTGTATTTCATTATTGGAAAGAAGTACAAAATTAATGCTATTGGCATAAAATATAAATATCATGTAGACCAATTAGACTTAGTGGAAAATATCGTATGAACAAAAAGGATGTTCAGAAAATATTATAGAAAAACTATTTTCCTAAATATTTCCAGATTCTAAAATTTCTATAAAATCAGAAATTAAATAAAATGTATTTATTTTCTCAATAAAAATCCATCAAGGAATTTGCATTTTATTCCTTGAGCACCACTTAAGGGGAGATAAATAGATGTGTCATGTTTCTACATGGCAAACAGAGAGTAGCAAATATTTTTATCTTCCCCAAATACACTATGAAAATTGTGAAATTGCATTCAAAGCACACTTTGGTAGACTCATTTTGTGGATATTACTGGGAATATGAAATTTTTGATTGGGAATAATAAATGAGAATTGGTGAAACCTTTTAAAGTTTTATGGAAATTTCAAACAAGTATAAAGGTTAGATAAGAGTATGATGAACTCTCATGCACCTATCACCCAGAATCAACAGTTACCAACACAAGGCAAATATTGCTCTGTATAACACTCTCATCACTTGAAACATTGTGTATTTTGAAATAAACCCCGAACATCCCATCCTTTCATCTGTGGACACTTCAGAAAATATTTCTGACAATTTAGATCACTAAACCATTATCAAATCTGAAACAATTAACACTAATTCCCTTATGTCTTAAAATAAGTTTATTTTAATTGTATGTCAAAATAAAAATAGATAACTATGGCAGTTAAATTCATTGTCAACTTGTCCTGCACATGGTGTCCATTAGTTTGGTCAAGCAAGCATGGGTTTTATTGTTAATGTGAAGAAATTTCACAGATTTATATAATCAATTAGTTGACTGCATCTATGGCTGATAATGTCTACAGTCAACTAAGGACACTGTCTTCAACAACGAGAAAAATCTCATCCAACTAGTCGAAGTCTGAAAGGAAGAAATGATTTGAGCAGTCAGAGGGAAAAATTTCCATCTCTTCTTCATCCAGCAAACTCTTCCTAGGAAATTCATTGAAAATCTTTATTGTAGTTCCTCACTTCTGGTGGCCTGCCATAAAGTATTTGGACTTGCACATCCCCACAGTTGTATAAGCCTATTCCTATAATATATGTCATGTGATAGCATATATGTCATAATATTTACATTGCAAAACACACACAAACATACATATTTTCTAAAGATTCTGTTACCCAAGAGGAACCTATTAATACTGAAGTATCTATCCAAAAATCAACCTGACATACAATAAAGTATAGATGTAACAATTTTTAAATATTTTTCTATGTCATTAACACTAGGAAGAATATATTCAGAAAAAAAATGTAATAAACTTTTCAATGTTCTATAAATATATTGCTAAGCTGATGATTTAAGTTCATACCAAATTTAATGTCCATCTATAGCATATTATGATGTTAATTCATAAAATCCTTGCTATCTTATTTTATTCTTACTGTTCTAAAATTTCCAATTGAGAAAGTTACAGCAATGGTTTTAACTTATTAAAATTGATATAATATCTTCATAAATTATGTTAAGCATATAAAAACTTATTTAATACATCACATTTTGTCATATTAATATAATAAAGCTAACTTGAACAAATATTTCAAAACATATTTTTAATTTTCCTATTAATAAAATTTATATACAGTTTCTGAAGGTAAATATTTATTTTTTTTCTTTTTGGTATATTTCATGACAAACTTATAAGAGGGTTTGAAAATACAAACACGTATTTGTATTTAAACCAAACATATTTTGTAGAATATTCTAATAAAATATTTTATTCTTGCTACTCAAAAAGAAGCAATAAACTGATCTTAAACCAATCAGATTACAGATGTGTTTATTTAGTATATATAATTATATTTATATCTTCATGGATATTTTAAATATATCTAAGATATATTTATATATTATATTTATATAATATTTGCATACATTACTCCCATCATTAAAAAGATACCAAAGCACATCAGGTAATTATTAAAGGATATTCCAAAAGGTGATTATAGTGTTTTATTAATTGATTGAGTGTAAGGTTTTAAATGTATATTTAATTATTTGAATTAAAATAAAAACATGGATATATGTTTCTTATACAATGGGCATGGCTGATTTTAATTTAAAGAATAATTATTATCAATTCTTACAATTTTTGATGAAAGGAGTAAATCACATTCGGTCATCTTTTATTCATTTAAAAGTTACAGAGGTTACAATGCATTTTCATAAGTGGTCATGTACAAAACCAACACCTAGGATAACTTTATAAGTCAAAGTTTTAGAAATTCCCCCTTCTTTACAAAGCTGGAAAATATTAATTTGTAGACAAGTCATCAGCAAATTTCTTATTTCCTTCTCAGGGGAATCTAATAATGGATTATTTCCAACTATTGGAATATAAGTAGATAGAACACTCACTGGAAGCATTTTTCATATTCATTTTTTATGTAGAAAGTTACTTTTGAGCATATCTCTCTTTGCTAGCAAAACATCTTTTTTCCTAAAACTGTAAATTAGAGGGTTGAGTGTAGATGTGAATATAGTATAGAATAGTGCTAAGAACTTATCCTTACCTGGGGTGTGGTAGGATTTAGGTCTCATATTCATGAAATTAAATGGCCCATAGTACATTACAATGACAATCGTGTGGAAGAAGCAGGTAGAAAATGACTTTTTCCGTGCCTCTGATGATTTCACTTGGAAGAAAATACGAAGAACTTGGACATAAGAAACAGATATCATGGAGAAAGGGATGAGTAGGAATTGATACCACTTACATCAACTCCTCATTCATAGTGTGATGTGTCTACACAAGATAACTTCAACATGGCTGGGACTTCACAGAAAAAGTGATCAATGGCTTTTGAAACACAGAAAGGCAAATGCAGTATATAAATTGTGTGAACTGTGGAGTTGATGGTTCCAACAAGTCAAGAACCTCCAGCCATGAGAATGCTGACTTGTTCATTAATAAGAATCGGATATTGCAGAGGGTGACAGATGGCTGCATAGCAGTTATAAGACATTGCTGCTTGGAGGAAGCACTCACCACCCAAAAGGGTGAGGGACAGAAACACTTGGGAACCACAACCTGCAAATGAAATAGTTTTCCTGCATGTCAGAAAGTCAGCGATCATTTTGGGAACAATGTTGAAAATATGTAAGATATTCATAAAAGAGAGATAGCTGAGCAGGAAATACATAGGTGTCTGGAGACGCAAGTTCCTACGGATGACGAGGATCATGACTGTATTTTCTATTAATGTCATAATAAAAATAATAAATATAAAGGAAAAGAAAATCAGACTTGTCTGGGAAGAAGAGAACAATACCAAGAGGATGAAGTCACTCCTGAACGTGTGATTTTCAAATCCCATGTCAAATACTTCACCCTTGACCTAAAAAAAAATAGTATTTAAAAAATGGATACAAAAGGAAAAAAACATAGTTTTAAACCCAGACTCATTTCCATATAGCTACAAAATAACTAGAAATTCGTATTTCAAAATCAATTCGAAGGGAAGTCAACCAGCCTTGCTGTGGACATGTTTTACAAGATGAGCACATCTTTGTCTGTCTCAACTAATGATATTTAGAATTTTAAGTGTGCTGTTAATTCCTGTAATCTGAAACTTAATTCCATATTCTTCCTGTGACAGTTTTGCTCAACTATTATCTTCTCAAAGAAGCCTACTGATGAACCTATAATCACAATGCCCTAAACCACAAACTATTTCTTGATCCGCCTTACTCTGATCTTTACTTTTTTGTATATCACTTTTCAGTTTCTAGCAGATGAAAAAATTATCTTGTGTCTATTTTTTTACTGACTTTCTTAACAGAAGTTAAAGTTCATGATGGGAGGTGTTGGCTTTGTTCACTTGTCCTAACCAAAACCTAGAAGATTTTCTAGAATATATGTTACTCAATAATATTTTTCACATATGAAGGGACTATGGAACTTGGCTCTTGTCTGATATATTTTCATTTAGATTAAGATGATTGAAAATGACATGTGCTATTTCTAGGAGAGCCCTGTATGATATTATGTATGTTTATTTAGTAAGTTCACAACTATTAGTATACACTTATGGTTTATGTATGTTTATATATGAGTGACACACTTCAATAAATTTTAAAAAAATAGAGATTCTAAAGTGGGTGCTGGAGCCTAAAAGGTAAAAATGAGAGAGATGTGGAGATGAGTTTAGAAATGAAAATTATTTGGAAGGAAACTAAAGGATAAGAAGATCGACAATAGAATGGTACTACAACAGTAAACCAAAGGAAAAAATGGATGAAGTAAGTAATGCCTTTACAGTAATAACACTGAATGTTAAGGGATTGATCTCCCCAATCAAGAGACATAGACTAATAGAAAGGATAAAAAAATTGGCACTGTCTAGAAATTGTCTACAAGAGAAACACCTCATATTTATAGACACAACCAGGGTAAAAGTCAATGGTTTAAAAAGGGTATTCCTTGCATATAGGGACCAAAAAAGAGATGGAGTAGACCAGATAAATGTAGAATGACAATATTATAGTATATGCACAATAACTACTCAGTGCAAATAGAAAATTGTTCCTGTGATCAGTATTCTGTCAGTTCCTTCATACAAAATAAACACTTGCTTTTAATTGAAAAGAACTGGAAAAGAGATATATTTTTGGATTCTTCATTTTTCTTTAGCCATTTCTTTATAGTCTTTAATTAAAATAATCCATCTGGATCATTAATGATTTAGGATGACTAATGTTGAAAAAAGATTTTGATGTTTTCTTGCTTATAAAATTATGAATTGCATATTGTTATCTGTAGTAATTGATTCCATTAAGATATGAAGAATTCCCAAAGAGGAATTTGATTAACCAGAAAGAATTATGATCTAAATGGAAATTAAATAATTAACCTAATAATTTATTTCATTCTTAGAAATTATTATGTCCAATACTTAGAGCTGTAATAAAAAAGTTAGAATTATGTTACTATTAATTTCTATTATATAGAATTATTATTCCATGTATAATTGTTTGTTTTTATACTCTTTCTTATAATTGATTATATTAAGTCTAACCTGGTGTATTAGTCAGCCAAAGGTGTGATGATGCAAAATACCAGAAATTTGTTGGTCTTTATAAAGGGTATTTATTTGGGGTAGAAGTCCACAGTTACCAGGCCATAAAGTATAAGTTTCTTCCCTCACCAAAGTCCATTGCCACATGTTGGAGCAAGACACCTGCTGACGTTTGCCAGGGTTCAGGCTTCTGGGGTTCCTCTCTTCCCAGAGATGCATTTCTCTCCGGGCATAGCTGCTCTGTTTCCTCCACAAGGCCAGCTGTGAACTCTCAGGGAAATGGCTTGGCTCTATCTTGGGGCCTTCTTTCCTTTGTCACCAGAACTCCAACATCCAAACTGCTTCAACACTCTTCTTTGCCCTGCCTTTTATATTTGATTCCTGCCCCACCAAGAGGTGGGGCTCAATGCCTTACTGGTATGGCCCAGTTAATGCTCTAATCATGCCCAGATTAGCAGACCAGTTTACAAACATGATCCAATATATATTTTTGGAATTCATAATTACATCAAACTGCCAAACTACTATACCTGGCTTTAGACTATCTTTTATTAAAATTTGTAATTTCAATCTATTTTTATTTAATATATAATTTTACAATAAAGTTCTTTTTAACAGATAAAAAAATGCCATTGTTTATATACTTTATAGAGATCATATGGTATGTGGATATATCTCAATAAAACTGCGTAATAAACAAAAAAATAATTGTGCAAGAATAGCCAGAAATAGCAGCTATGTTCAGCAGGTGAAACAGAGAGATTTAGGGGTGAGTACTTTCCTTCAAAGTACCATTGATTGTACACATTGGATAAATTGTATGCTTTGTGAATATGCATCAGTAATATTGACTTGTTTAAAAAATTAAGGTGGGTTGGGAGAAAAATACACCAAATATAAGATATGGGCTATTGCTAATAGTAATATTTTGATGACACTCTTGCATAATTTGTAACAAATATATCACAACAATGCACGGTGTTGGTGGAGGGGTGATATATGGGACCCCTGAATGATGTTATGCACGTTTATCTTGTAAGTACACATTTACTATACACTTAATGTTTATGTATGTTCATGTATGAATGATATACTTCACTAAAAACTCTTTAAAAATAAAAACAGAATATTTAATAAATCCTAGCTTATCCTATGTCATAAAATTTGAAACATCACTTAAATTTTAATTTATAAAATGAAATCTTTATTTAGACAAAAATCAGAAATGCATGCTTAGCCATACAGCTTAGTATTTGCCTGGGTTTTTAACTTACAGAAATTAATATTTTACTAATTCTAAGCATATGAAATTATAGTTGCTAGAATTATTGTCTATATCTCTGTGCATGTTTTCATTTATAATTATTTGTCCACTTTGTATATGTAAGTTATATCCCTCAATATAAATGCACTTATATATACTTACATGCATATATAACCCAAACTTTTATGTATTAATGTTGTAATTTTTGAAAAATAATCCTGTTTACTGTCTTTCAATAAATTGTAAGATCTTCAAAAACTAACATCAAATGTGAAATAAACATGTGCTAACTTATTAACAATTATAAGTATGAATAAAATCACTGTGATTTCATTTTGTGAAATATTTTAATATTGAATGTGGAAATCATGTCACTGATGAGGTAACTATTAGATTGTAACTTACTGACCCTGAGATCAAGATATGTGTCTGTATTAGTCATCCAAAGGGGTGCTGATGCAAAATACCAGAAATCTGTTGATCTTTATAAAGGGCATTTATTTGGGGTAGAAGATTACAGTCACCAGGCCATAAAGCATAAGTTACTTCCTTCACCCAAATATATGATGATGTGTTGGAGAAAGATGGCTGCTGACACCTATGAGGGTTCAGGCTTCCTGGGTTCCTCTCTTCCCAGGGCGTGTTTTCTCTGGGCTCAGCTCCTTTGCTATCTCCACAAGGTCAGCTGTAGACTGTGAGGCTCTCTAGGCTTTACTTCTCTCCACCAGGCCAGCTGAAGATTATCAGGTGAATGGCTCTCTCTCCCTGGGGCTTCTGCTGTGTCTATGAGCCATCTCTATTCCTCTGTGTTCTTCTCCTGTGTGTTCACCTACCAGGGCTCCAGCTCAAAACCTCAGCATCAGAATTCCAAATCTGTCCTGTGCTATGTCTTTTATCTATGGGTCCCCACTCACCAAGGGGTGGAGACTCAATGCCCTACTGATGTGGCCCAATCAAAGCCCTAATCATATTTAACCATGCCCAGAGGAACAGAGCAGTTTACAATCATAATCCAATACCTAGTTTTGGAATTCATAAATAATGCCAAACTGCTATAGTGTCCAAACATATAATGCTCCATTCCAGCCCCTGCTCTTTTCACACCCCCACTGAAGCACAAAACATTCTCTCCCCCAATGAGAAGGCAGTCCTCAGAAAGTAACTCTCTTCCCTGAGAACAGCAAGCATGGTACTTTTCCACCGCCTATCTTCACACTGCTTTCCAGCCCTACCCAACTCTGTCAGCTGAAAAGGTACTCCTCATCTCAGTCAGATGGTCTGGAATATTTCAGACACCAGCCATGCCATGAAGCTTCACTTCAGACCCACTCCATGCCAGTGAACAAATAAACCCCTGCCTGAATCTTGTTCTATCTTCAAGCCTCATTGAACAAGAATCAAATATTTGGTGCCAAAACCTGGGAGGCTCCATTGAGAGAGATCCTCCACAGAGCCATGACAGCTTTTCCATCCAACACCGGGCAGATTCATCCTTGGGTGAGTCATGGAACCCCTCTGAAGGATCCGATCTTCTTTTCACTGAGTACCACTGAAAATCTTAGCAATAGGTCAGTGATCCTCTCTAACATTGGAGAACTGTACCCATCGCTTGATCTTCTCAGTTCCTTGGGTGTCTGGTCCTAATTTCAGTCATTGGCCATTACTGGCCTTCACTTGACCTTCCCAGCTCAGGGAAACTTGATTCTGGGTTTGGTTATCAGCCCCCTAGCCCCTAATCAGTCTGGAAGTGAAAGATTCAAGGATGCTTACTTATTTCCTTCCACTCCCCCATACCTGAAGATCTCCAAACTCATCCACACCTCACCAATCATGAGAAACTCCTAATCACTTCCTCCAAAGGGATTCCTTTGGGGTGTCTCCTCGACAACCATAACACTCTTTACATCAGATTAAAAATCAAACCAAAGCAGATCATTTTTCACTCTACCACTATTTGGCCTCAATATAAATTAAACATCAAAAGCCAGTGATCTGAACAAGGCACTTTTGATATTCAAGTTCTCCAGGAACTCAAGAACTTTATCCTATGCAATGGCAAGTGGTCTGAGTTTCCCCACATCCAGGCTTTCTACATTCTCCATATTTCTACATTCTGCCAGTCCTGCACTACCTACCAAATCCTTCTCTGCAGCAGGGCCCCCCTCCCATGTACAAAAACATCTTCCTATGATTTCAACCCCTCTAATCATGTCCTGGCCCCATCACCAAACATTCCATCAGCATTCCCAAAACCAAATCCACAAACTTCTTTGCTTGCTGTGCAAGCAGAGAATCCACTGGAAGTCTAATTGTTTCCAGGCTTCTCAAGGAAAAAGAGTGTCAGTTACCCAGTTGACCCAACCACTGCCTTCAACCTCTGAGACCTTCTGTGACAGGCAACAGACAATTGAATGTGCCCAGGAACAGCACATGCCCCCATGCCCATCACCAAAGCAGAAATTCAGGTAACTTTGATGGTGGAAGGGAAGCCAATTTCATTTTTATTGAGATAAAAAGCACTTACTCTGCCATTCCCAAATTCCCTAAATACCTAACTCACTCTTCAATCTCACTGAAATAGATTCACAACCCCTCACTACCCCTCTTTTGCTGTACTCACTAAAAAGCCACCTGTTCACCCTCTTCTTCCCTCCTCTGCTCTCCCTTTCCCACCAAACTCTGTCAATTCAAACATCTGAGATACTGAAATTCATATCAATACTGCCCATCACAAACCAGTCACGGTTCAACACCGAAATCCTATCCATATCCCATTCAAACACCTATACCCTGTCCCTCTTGATAACCTGCAAAATATCAAACCTACAATTACTCACCTTTACAAGTAAGCTTTTAGCTTACTCCAGAACTTTAAGTTTGTCTCAGTGGAATCCTAAAAAGTTATAATCCAAAATACATGTATTAAATGTCTGTCTCTCTGAAATGCTGAATTAGTGCTTAACTGCATTTATACTCTCAAGTGTTCCTAACCAGTTGCTAATTACTACTAAAAGTGTTTCCAAAAACAAGCATGCATACTAAAGGCAACGCTGATTGCAGAAAAAAATCTTTAAAAAAGTAAAATCAGGAAAGCAAAATAATGGAAAGCTTAAAAACAGCCATACCAAAAAAGGAAGAATTATGAGTCAAGTTGATGAACTTTATTTTTCTGTTAGTGTGTCTTAACTGTTTGTGATTGTCTGTTTGTTCAATGTATATTTTGATACCTCTGGATGGTAGTATTAAATTGACAAATGAAAATTATTGAAAGAGCTCTCATCAAAAGGCCAAACATTAAATAAGTGTTTAAAAAATATGGATAGTAATTTGAAGCAATAAAAATAGTTATAACCAAATTAAATCATGAATCTGTCAAGTTTGTTTAATTTTGATGTTAATTGTATGTTGTAAGTGGTTTGCTTTGAAACAGTTTCCAAAATCTTGTTTGTACCTTAAGTATGTAAGGTATATACAATGCAATTTTATTATTAAGGAAAATAAAGTAATTTTGTCCTAAGATAAAATGGGAAAAATAAAATGTGGAACAAAACCTGAATGAATATAGAGAGTGTAGAAGGTGTGCAGAAAAAGAATTTTTGTGGTAAAAGTTGAGTAATATTTGATGTGTCTACCAAATAGTATACAGATGTAAAGTTAAAATTTTGTACTTTTTCAAAGTTTCATAAATCACTGGTCTGTTTTAGTCAATGTACCAAAAAAAAATGTTTTATCAAAAGAGCTTCCTGTACTTTAATCTTATTATTTTCTTCACCGTTAAAAAACAAACAAACAAAGTACTATCACTTTTAAAAGAACATAACGTTCAAACTTGACAACTTTTAACATTTTCCTTTCTCAAAATCAAATCCTGAACAGTGTCTTTTTATTTCAAACTATTACCAAAGAGTTATTCTTTCACCTTGGATATAATATGTGTCACAGAAACAACCTCTCTGCCTGGAAATCAAAAGACACATGCTTTAACTCATACTCATCTGGTACTCATTGAAAGCTGCTGCAGAGTGATATATAACAGTAAGCTATCATAAATTAAAATAAGACCACTGCTGTTTGCAGCAACCCCAAATATTATTTGTTATTACAAAAATTGAATTCCAGCTATATCACTATCACTTTGCTTTAAAATTTGCTAAAGCTTTCTTTAGTATCTCCTTAGGCAAATCAATCCAGACTGTATTCACCTTCATGTGAAAAGGCCAATGGCAGATTTTGCAGTGCTTTCCCAAGGCTGTGTGCATAGCCCAATCATCTATTCTGGCCTGGTGACAAAAGATCTAGCTGTGTGAAAAACCTGTATCTATAACCCTATTTCATTATATTAATAATATTATGTTAAACAATAATCCTTTTTACAGAATTAAAAGAACCACCAGACACAATGATATCTTATCTTAAAAACCTATATATATAAGTAAACAAGTAGAAGAAACTGCAATATCCTCACTACTCTGTCAAACTCTTAAGTGCTGTTAAAGTATAATGATTTCCCTCATCACAAACTCCAAAACAATTAATAACCTTTCTGAAGTTGTTGAGATACTGAAAACCCTTCATCCCACATTTAACTCAGATGTTAAAAACATTGTATGTGTTAATCAGAAAAGGGTGTGCATGAAAATAAGAAAAATACCCAGAAGGCTGCTTTTAAAACAATAACACATGCTCAAACAACAAGGAGGAT
The DNA here is from genome assembly GCA_029593785.1 of Cabassous unicinctus. Classification (NCBI taxonomy): domain Eukaryota; kingdom Metazoa; phylum Chordata; class Mammalia; order Cingulata; family Chlamyphoridae; genus Cabassous; species Cabassous unicinctus. The sequence goes on from JAQZBX010074139.1 coordinate 14,658, forward strand.
AAACCTTGACTTATCCTGTAAATTAGATGTAGACAAAACCAACATTTGCTTTAAATAATGTTTGTGGCAGAGGCAACATTATAAGCAAGTACCCTTTTGGTTGTAATCACAATTGTAAAAGTCACAAAATTAAAATATAGCCCC
>JAQZBX010074140.1:0-14801 GCA_029593785.1 Cabassous unicinctus
GAGTGGGAGAGAGGTGCTCAATCTCTTGTGCCACCTCAGCTTCCTGGTCTGCTGCATCTCTTATTGTCTCTCCCCTGTGTCTCTTTGTTGCATCATCTTGTGTGCCAGCCCTCCGCATGGGCCAGCACTCCTGTACAGGCCAGCACTCTGCACGTGCCAGCACTCTGCGTGGGCCAGCTCGCTGTGCGGGCCAGCTTGCCTTTCACCAGGAGGCCCCGGGAATGAAACCCTGGACCTCCCATATGGTAGACAGGAGCCCAATCACTTGAGCCACATCTGCTTCCCTGTTGAGCATCTTTTTATATGCTTGTTGGCTATTTGGATATCCTCTTCTGTGGGGTACCTGTTTAAGTCTTTTGTCCATTTTTTAATTGATTGTCTGTGTTGACCTTTCTTTGCTGGAGGATGGAGACCATATGAAGTATCTACACTTAGCCAGTGATCACCTCAGAGAAAAAGTTTACATGAGTCCAGGGGCAAAAGTTGGTTTTTGGGTTGTGAGTGGAGTCAGGGGGTAGAGGAGCTGTCCTCTCTGAAACTTTACAGGCCTAGAGCCCTGGAATATGATCTGGGCAGTTCCGTACAGTTGACTCACCCACCTCAAAGGTTCTGAAAGCCCCTTTCCCACCCCCAGCCTTTCTCACAAGTCCCCTTGGTAAATGTTGGGGGGCTGGGGGATTGGGGACCAGCCTTTCCTCCTGGATCACAGTGCTGACTGCTCTTCACCACCAGCCAGTGCCCTTCATTTAGTGAGAACCTTTCTGGTGGGCCGAGGGAGACTGGCTCCCACTAGGCCTGCTGAGGGGGAATGTAGGAGGGGCGGGAAGAGGACAGACTCCCAGATCCTCAGCTCCTACTGCCTGGAAACTCTGCCAGGCCTCCAACATCCCCACTGAGAGAAGGAGGGTATGGATCAGGGGTTCTTAACCAGGGGTCCAGGGACCCCTTGGGGGTCCTTGGAAAGATTTCAGGGGGTCCGTGAGCTTGAATTGAAAAATATCAACTTATTATCTTTATTTTCTCTGACCTCTAACTGAAATCTAGCATTTCCTTCACTTATGAATGTATGCAATAAATAAATTACAGTAATATTCATTTCACCTGCCTGGCAAAGGGGTCTGTGGAACAAAAAAGGTTAAGAACCCCCAGTGTAGGCCTTCAGGACCCTGACCTCAGAGTCCTCCAGGAGAAACTCAAGTCTGGTCCTCTGACAGAACACCCAGTCCTTTAATCTTAATTCTTCTCATCGCAGGGCCAGTCCCAGGTTGTGGCAGAGAAAGGGAGAAATCACAAACCTCACCTCTTACAGGTTTGAGACTGAGGCCCAGTGAGGTCCACTGTCTATCAGACAATCAGTGGCCAAGCCAGGACTGGCATGCAGGTCTCTGGAATCCCAATCCAGGGATAATCACCTGGTAAGAACCAGGAAATAGTTAGTGGCTCTGAAGGTGGCAGCAGCCCCATTGGGAATAATCATACTTGAGTATTGTTGGCAGCTCAATACTGAGAGCTAGCCGTGCACAAGACGCTGTTCTAAGTTCCTTATGTGCACTGTTTCTAATCCTCACAGCAACCTTGTGAGCTTTGCAGATGAGGTAAAAGACGGCTCTGAGTATAGGCATAACTTGACTGTCAGTTAATGGGGCATTAAGTAGCAGGTACCACAGCAGAGGGCTGAATAGTTGGGCACTTAAGTGTGTTTATGGTTATACGTATTTCTTGGTAAATTGAAAGCAGTATTCAGATCAAGAATTATCAATAGCTGGGTATTAAGTAGTTGCTGGGGGCAGTGGGGATAAATGGGGAGCTGTCCAGTGGCGTAGTTGCTCCTCTGATTCAGTGAGAACCCTGAAGGAGTTGCTAATACCCGGGACCCCTCACAGTATATCTGAGGGGGCCCAGGGGACATTTGGAAGAGTTCACCTGGGCCTGTGACCGTGTCTGATTGTGTAAGTTCCATCCATGTCACTTGTCTTTGGAGGGTAGCTGTGATGGTAGGTTTTTTTATGTCAACTTGGTTCTGCTAGCATACCCAGTCATCAAATCAGACATTGATGTTGCTCTGGAAGTATTTTGTAGATGTGATTAATATCTACAATCAGCTGACTTTATGTAAAGGAGATTATCTTCTATGATTTGGTGGGCTTCATCCAATCAGTTGGAAACATCTACCAGTGGACTGCAGTGTCAGCTCCTGCCCCAAAGTTTCTAGCCTAAGCGTTTCAGGATTGCCTAGCCAGCCCCACAATCACATAAGTCAAGTCCTTGCAGTAAATCTCCTAATACATATATTATATATATTAATGTTATGTATTATTACCCACGCACATAAATCTATCTCCTACTGGTTCTGTTTCTTTAGTGGAACTCTGACTAATACAATAGCCTAATCATTTAAACAATTTTTTATTGAAGTGAAATATGTTTACAGAAATGCTTAAAAATTATAATCTTATAGCTAAACAAATTATCACAAAATTAATACACCTATGTAACCAGGTCAAGAAATAGAATATTTCCAACCTCCCTGGAGCCCCTCACGTCTTCCTGCCCCATCTCTATCTTCTTAGTCTCTCTCAAGGTTAACCACTGTCTGGCTTTTAACAACAGATGAATTTTGCTTATTTTGGAACTTTATATAATGAATATGTAAATGGAATCATGCAGTTATATTTTTCTTCTGTCTGGCTTTTTTTCACTCAGCATTACATTTAGGAGAGTCATCTATGATGTTGCATGTGGTAGTAGCCATTTATTCTTTTTTTTTTTGCTGACTATGCCATCATGTGAATATACCCCAATTTTTTTAGTGTCCTGCTTATTTATTATTTTGCAGCAGAATGCCCAACATAAAACATAATTAAAAATATCCAGCTGTGCAAAAGGAGATAGTGCTTAAGTACAAATGGGAGACATGATTTTTAAAAAGTAAATACTTAAACACAACTGAGGGTTCTACAAGCATTTGAACTCGAGGGTTTCTAGGTCTGTGTACCTGCCTCACCCGTGGACCCATGAGATGGTCCCAATTCCCCTCCCCCCAATAATCAACACATGGAATCTGCAGTGACATTGGTCAAATGTGATCACAATGAGCCCCTTTTCTAGAGCTTTCCCCAGCCCTCCACAGACATGATCTGGCCTGGGTAAAAACGGTAGGAATTTCTCAAAGGTCAATGGTCCATAACAGTTAAGTAAGGATTCTATGTGATTCTCTTAGTTCCCATTTCTAGTAAAGACAGACACACTTAGATGACTTTCTTCAATTCATCATACAGGACCAGCACAAAGACTCCACCCATGCCTCTGAGAACATCGGACCATGCACCCTGGAAGAAGGCTTTGCCACCTTCATCTTTGAAAATCTTCCTCCAGCAATCACCAGTCCTGGTACATACGATGTCAGCTCCTTTGCGCCCAGATGCATCATCATCCGCCGCCCCACAGTGTCGAAGGGGTAGCAGATCATACCAGCCATGGTTGTCATGGTCTGGGCGATCATCCAGCTCACCACGATGTGTGTATTCTTAGGGTTGGGGAGCATACCTTTGGCCATATCATACCTGCCAAAATAGGCTGCCCTGTAGATGATGATGCCTTGCACGGAGACGTTGAAGCCCTGGTACAGGCCTTCGATGCCGACAGATTTGGTGATCTTCACCAGAAAGTCTCCCAGACTTTCTGAGCCAGGTTTCCCAACATCAGCTGCCAGGTGGATTCTGGCGAAATTGAATGGGTTGAGAAGCAGAGAGAAGTGGCTCCAGCCACCCCACTGGAGGCCAGGTTGCCAGCAAAGTACCTCCAGGACTGTGTGTTCTTGTCTACACCACCCAGAAACACCTGCTTATACCTATCCTTTAAGGCAAAGTTGAGGGCTTGGGTGGGGAAGTAGAGGATGACATTGGTCAAGTTACCTCCTGGAGAGGAGGCCCTGCTCCTTGGGAATGCGGACTATACAGTTCACGATGCCTTTATACTGTTTGTCGGTGGCGATCTGTTTACTACCATGTTGTACCTGCAACAGCAGCTTGACCTGTTCGATGGGGGCCACCACTGTCTTGGAGATGGCAGCAGTGATGCCACCTGCTAGAAAGTCCTTGGCAAAGGAGATGGCCTGTTTGGTCGCGGTGGCGGAGAGGTGGCGGAGCAGGCATGGGATCAGTGAAAGTGCCGAGAGCCTGGAGGGTCTACCGCAATGTTTTGGTTTTTTTTTTAAAGATTTATTTTGTTTATTTATTTCTCCCCGCCTCCCCCTCGTTGTTTTGAGCTCTCTGTCTGCTCTCTATGTGTTCTTCTGTGTCTGCTTTGTCTTCTCTTTCGACAGCACTGGGAACTGAACCTGGGACCTTCCGGAGTGGGAGAGAGGTGCTCAGTCTTTTGCACCACCTCAGCTCCCTGCGTCTCTTATTTTCTCTCTTCTGTGTCTCTTTTTGTTGCATCATCTTGCGTGCCAGCGCTCTGCGTGGGCCAGCACTCCGTGAGGGCTAGCACTCCGCGAGGGCCAGCACTCCTGTGTGGGCCAGCATTCCATGCAGGCCAGCTGTCCTCTGGGCCAGCTCGCCGCACAGTCCAGCTTGCATCTCACGAGGAGGCCCTGGGAATCAAACCCTGGACTTCCTATATGGTAGATGGGAGCCCAATTGCTTGAGCCACATCCGTTTCCCTACCCCAATGTTTTTATCCATCCTGCTGTTGATGGACATTTGGTGTTTCCAATTTTGGTTATTACAAAAAGTGCTGCTATGAACATTCGTATACGGGTCTTTTGATGCACATATGCACACACTTCACTGAGATATATACCTAGGCGTGGACTTGCTGGCTCCTAAAGTAGCCATGTGTTCATCCTCAGTAGACCCTGCCAAAAACCTGCCCAAGTGGCTCTCAGCAGCAGTATGTGAGAGTTCCTGTTGCTCTTCTTCGTAATGTCATTTTTCAAACTTTAGCCATTCTGGTATGGGAATCACTGTTTTTAAACATTTTAGCTGTAAAGCTAGTGAGTGGAGAGGCCAGAACTGCACCCTAGCTCCATGTACATTCTGCTTCCTGAAGGTGGGGCAGGGGCTCAGAAGAAGGTACCTGGAGCTGTTTCAGGTGCTAGCCTCCCCCTGTGGTGCTCACCTCCTCTTTTCCCTGCCTTCCAAAAGTTGGAGAAATATTCAGCCTCACTTATGTTAAATGCCATCTAGTAATTCCTCCTACCAGAGAGCAGTGACCTTGAAATTGCAATTTAAGTCATAAATTAAGCACAAGTACTAGTAATATAGCTGCGTAGGTTGGATTCAGGACTTGGCAGTTTCCCTTGAACCTTTTAAAGCCAGCTGACGCTTTCTCAAAGATAATACATAATTCATATTTAAGTGGGCCCAACACCGCAACTGGAACACAGGAGGTGCTGACTATTAATCTCATTCTTAAAAATAGCACCTGAGATTATCCCAGAAGGGTTGCCACACTTGCTTGAAATAAGTGTAATACTGGCCTTACAAATGTCACTAAGCAAAGCTGTCCCGTAGACACACCCACCAGACAGACACCCAAGTACCTCCCCACCCTGCTCCATCCCACCTTCAGAAGCAAGGATCCGCAAAGGCTGTGGAGGAGATGGTGCTGGCTGTGGGTTCTAGGTGCAGAGCTCAGGGAGCATGTGTGCATTCCTGTGTGTGCACCTGGGTTTCTGACCACCAGTGGTTCCAGTGGTTTAGGGCTGAGGGGAGTCAGGCCATCTGTGCCCCAATTCTCAAAAAAAAAAAAAGCCTCTCCCTCCACATTCCAGCAATTCAAATTGGCTCTTGATTTTCCTTCTCTGTTGTGGGAAGTATAGCTGAAGGGTGAGTGCTGCCTCTAGACTGCCTGGGTTCAAATCCCAGTTCTGCCGAATCACAGCTACACAAACCTGGCCAGGTTATTAAATCCCACTTAGCCTCTGTTTCCTCATCTGTAAAGTGGTTTAATACTAGTGAATTCCACAGGATTGCCGTGAGGACTAAAGGCGAGAAGGCCTGTGAAGAACTTGCCCAGGGCTCAGTGCGTGGAAGGCCTGTCCATCGGCATCAGCCATTGTGGTGGTGGTTATGGCTATCGTCGTTCACACAGGTCAGGCTTTACTTGTTTAAAGTTGTTGGATAGTGGAAGGGCTGCTGGGGCAAACAATCCTCTCTTAGGGATGACTCTCGTTTTGTATACTGTTTCAGAAAGTTCTGGGCATGTTCATTTGTTTAGCAACAAAACTGCGTTCCTCTCCATTGGAATGTAAGCTGTAGATGAGGTTAAGCATTTTGTCTGTCTTGTTTACTGCTAGATTCCCAATGCCCAGAACGGCACGACATATGTATGTGAGCTCAATAAATGTTTGTTGAATAAATGAACATTGTTTTAAAAGGTACCAGTCAGGAAGCGGGTGTGGCTCAATGGATAGAGCTCCCGTTGACCATATGGGAGGCCCCGGGTTCGCTTCCCGGGGCCTCCTTGTGAGGGCAGGCCGGCCCGCGCGGTGCAGTGGGCTGATGCAGCAAGACCTCACAGCAAGGGGGAGATAAGCAGACACAGAAAAAACACACAGCAAATGGACACAGCAGCACAAGCAGCAAGGGGGGGATAAATAAATAAATAAATAAATCTTAAAAAATAAATAAATAAATAAAAGATACCAGTCTGTCACAGCTTATAAATTTGAATTCAATGTATCTGGATGTGGAGTGGAAAGAACATGGCTGGAGCTAGATGAGCAAGCAGTGGGGATGTCCAGAGGAAAGGGAACAAAGAAGGACAGAGACCTCTAAAGAGAGCAGGAAAAGAGGACGGAGTAACTGGCAAGAGAGGCCTCATGCCCTTATCTGGTAGGTCCCAGACAGGTGAGGTCTCCAAGGTGGAGCTTACACTAATGCCAGAGACGAGCCTGCTCTGCCTTCCACCCCAAGTACTGCCCTCGCTGCCAAAACAGGCCAGTGCAAATGGCAGGAGGCCCTCTTTGCTCTGTTTATTTTACTAAAGTCTGCTTTACCCACCAACAAGCAGGCCCCAACCAGCCTGGGTCCAGATGAGACTAAACTTCCTCTTCAGGGAAAGACAGGGACAGTCAGTTTCTCTAAGGCCTGAATCTAGTGGACAGGAGGGAAAATACAAAATGCTATTAGCCATGAGGACCTCACAGAGGCTGGGTGTGAGCTGAGGTTGACTCCCACAGAAAACAATCAAGTGAAAATTTCCCTCATTACCAAGGCTTTGAGTTCCCTGAGGTTTAGGAGAACAAGTGAGTTATGAAATGCTATATAAACACAGTAATCAAGACAATAATAATAAAATGAATACGACTGAGCTCAATTATTCATTCTAGCTTGGCTGAAGAGCAAAAATTAACACCATCATTCCAAATGCATTCAGTTCATTCACTGATTTTCCAAACATTGACTCAGCACCAGCTTTGAGTTAGGTACTGTGCTAAGGGCTTGGTGCACAGAAATGAATGCCACTGGGCCTATCCTCAAAAATCGTATAGTTTATTGGATAGCAGCTAGCTTTGGAACACAAGATTTTAAGTACGTAAGATTTGCTACTCTGGGTCAAAATGTGCAGTCAAAGAACTCTGTTCTCTTTCTTATTGTCAACCTCAGAAGTTTTGAATTTGCCATGAAGCATCCTGGTGGCCCTTATGCTGGGTCTCTCCTGATCCTTAACCCACCTGACTTTTGGGAATCTGTCTGTGGTTCCGGTCTCTGACCTGCCTCTTAGGTTAATGAGGCCTGGAAGCTTGCTCCTTGTTGGGTGAACCAGGTGAAACTCTTTCAGTTTGCCAGAGAGTGTCTCTCACACACACCAAAGGGGCACCCTTGGTGAACAGTCTTCTTGTGTGAACTCATCATCTTCTTCAGACTTGCTCCTCCTACTGTATTTCTCAAGCCTTTGAATGGCACCACCAGTTACCCCATTGTTTAAGCTAAAAAACCAGGGTCATGCTCCTCTCCTCCTGTCCCCTGTTGTCAAAAGCCACCATGAGACCTTGGAGTGTTAAAGCAGCATTGGGTCTGAGTCGACGGGGGTGGGTGGTGGAGTGGAGAATGGCCTAATCTCCAATTCTGGTTCTTGTGGTCACCTGACACTGATTTATCAGCTGTGCTAATGAGAGTCCCACAAGGCTCTTTAGCCTCTGGCCCTAACTTACTCCTTTAGTCCAACTGGGATGGGGCCCAAATACCTCATCATCTCATCAACTGCCCCAGTCTTTCCACTTCCTTTTTAGTTACTTCTGCACAAAACCAAACCAAACAGCATCCTCTTCTGTCCCAAACAAACAAAAGTGGTCAAAAAAGCTCCCATTCCAATAAGCTTATTCTAGTAGATACTTTGGAGAAGTGGAGTCTCCAACATGGCAGCCAAATCTGAAGCTTAGGCACTCAACTAATGCTGGTGATTGAATGAATCAATCTGTACTTTTAGTTTTAACAGCTTTGAATCACATACCCATTCACCCTTGTCCCTTACACACTGAAGAGTTCCAGGAACTTAATTTGCTTTCTTCTTTCTTAGCCATTTAAATTGATTATCTCAAGTGCCATTAACTCTTTTTCAGGACACAGTGACCTTCATAGAGGATTCTAAGAGCAGACACAACACAGCTCTACATAAGGCAGAACAATCCATTATTTTGTTTCAACAATGATTTGCTTCTTTTCTGTCAATTAACACAGGCTGGCAGGATTTTTATTCAATCATTCAACAAAGATATGTTGAGGATTTACTCTCTTCTAAGCATAATGCCTCAGACCTGTGTACAAAAGTGGGTAAAACAAAGAACAGTCTCTGCCCTTAAAAAATTATACAGCCTGGTGGCCAAGGCAGACAAGTTGACAGATACAATACAATGGGATAAGTGTTGGGGGAGGAGCCTAAGAGACATGTGAGAGAGGCACCTAACCCAGTTTTTAACTTTTTATTTTGGAAATTTCAAAACATATACAAATGTAGAGAGAATAGTACAATGAACTCTCATGGACCTATCACCTACCTTCAACAATTATCAATACACTGCCATTCTTTCATCTATCTCCTGCTCCCACTTCTTTTTTTCTTAAGTATTTTAAAACAAAGCCCAGATATCACATCATTTCACCCATTTCAGTTTGCATCTCTAGAAGACAAGGCATGTCCTAACCAGTCACAGAGTGGTCAGGAGAGCTTCCTAGAGGGAGTGGCATCTGAAAGGAGGCCTGGAGAAGGAGTAGGATTAGCTGGGTGAAAGTGACTGGGGGAATGGGTGGGAATAAGGGAGAGTGTCAGGCTGAAGGAACAAGAACCAAGAGGATTGTGGGAAGATGGGGAAGTAGGAAGCTCCAGGAGTCAGTTCCTTCACCGAAACAACTATTGGCAGGAACTGTCTGAATCAACTATTTTGAAACTTCAGAGTCTAGAGGAACATTGCGCAGCATCCAGGGAGGAGCAAAAAGAAGAGACTGGTAAATTGTGATAAATACCGGTGAGTTTCACCCTCCCTGCAGCAGCGACCATCCCCCTTCTCCCAGGCTCCTGGCAGACAGCAATGTCATCTGGAGCTCTGGCTCCTGGTGCAGTTTTCTGGTGCCACGGTGGGACCTAAAGACCTAAAGACCTAGCTGTCCGAACTCCGGGGGTATGTGATCTGATCGATGATCACTGCTTTTGATCAGCTACTTCAGATCTATGGGGGCCGGCTTGGAAGGTGGCCATTGTTCCAACCCCCCTGGGACAAAGGTGGCAGAGGAATCTTAAAGACAGTTTAGCAGTTAAAGAGCTGAGAAAGTGCTGAATTAAGAAAATACAGTTTCAAATGCCATAGAAGCAGCTCCTGGTGCCCTTCCACAATGAAGAGTGGACCCAGCTTGAGCTCCCATGGTGGGTCCCTGGCTTTGTTCCAGAGGAACCAAGTGGCCCCTGTGCATATACTAGGGTGCCCATATGTCAGGGTCAATCTATCAGGAGGAAATCTGAAAAACTGAGCTGTGAAATTTGCCTCAGGCTCATCCTCCCAGTTAGTCTTGAGGGCACAGGAGTGACTTGCAGACAGCTGGGACAATATGAGAAATAATTAAGCTGAAGCAGCCTGGAGCAAAGGACTACCTGTATTAAGTCACTCAAGGGAGCACCTGACAGGGTATAAAGTCAATTTCAAAGGGAGTAGAGGGGGCGGTCACTTGAACTCCTGTAAACTGTAAACGGGGGGAAATTGCTAAGGCCTCTAGCCAGCACAAGACAAGGAAAGCAGCAGCTCTGAGCAGGCTCAGATAAGACAGATAGGACCCCGCACTTTGTATTTGCCTTGGGCTGATCTTCTTTTTTTTTAAAAAAACAGTTTTATTGAGATATATTCACATATCGTACAATCCATCCAAAGTGTTCAATCAATGGCTTTTAGTATAATCACAGTGCTGTGCATTCATCCCCACAAATATTAGAATAATTTCATTATTCCAAAAAGAAAAACTCCACACCCCTTAGCAGTCACTTCTCAATCCCTCTGTCCTACCGCAGGCCTACATAACCAGTAATCTAATTCCATCTTTATAAATTGATTTATATTTATATTTTATATAAATGGATGGGCTGATCTTCTTGATAAGAGGGCTAAGCTCTGAAGGAGATCATCAGCCAAAGCAGAGTCAATTTTCAAAGACAGTGAAAGGTGATTTTTGCTTTGGTTTGTCTGTGTCAGTAAGCTCCTGGCATTTAAGAAAAGCTCTGTAATATCACTAGCTGAATACAAACATAAGAAACAGACAGCTCAGGGACTAAATCCCAGAGTTCACACTTTAAAATATTAAAATGTACATTGTGCAACAAAAGACTACCAGAAAAATAAACAAGAAATAATGGCCCATCCGAAGGAACATGATACAAAATCCTGAAATCATCAACAAGAGGACTAGGCTTTGGACATACCAAACAGAGACTTAAAAAACATGATCCTCAGTATACTCAAGGAGATAAAGGAAAACCTGGAGAAAGAACTAAAGGATATGAGGAAAGTACTGAATGAACAATATGAGAATCTCTTTGAGATTCTCAATAGGAACCAAACAGAAATACTGGAGTTGAAGACCACAATAACTGAAGTGAAAAATTCCCTAGAGGGTTTCAATAGCAGATTGGGGCTGGCAGAAGAAAGAATCAGTGATCTCAAAGACAAGACAAAGGGAATGATACAATCTAAGGAGCAAAAAGAAAAAAGAATAAGTATGAACAGAGCTTAAGAGATCTGTGGGACACCATCAAGCATACCAATATATACATTATGGGGGTCCCAGAAGAAGAAGAAAGAAAGGGGCAGAAGGAATATTCAAAGAAACAATGGCAGAAAATTTCCCAAGTTTAATGAAAGACATGGATATGTACATTCAAAAAGTATTAAAAAAAAAAAAAAACAAGATAAACTCAAATAGAACCATGCACAGACATATGGTAATTAAATTGTCCAATGCCAAGGATAAGAAGAGAGTTCTGAAGCTGCAAGAGAAAAGCAATAAGTTATGTACCAGGGAATTGGATAAGAATAAGTTCCAATTTCTACTCAGAAACCGTGGAGATAAGAAGACAGAGGTACAAAATATTTAAAGTGCTGAAAGAAAACACTGGCCAACCAAGGGTTCTATATCCAGCAAGTGTTTCTTTCAAAAATGAGGGAGAGATTAAAACATTCCCACATAAACAAAAGTTGAGGGAGTTCACAACTACTAGGCCTGCCTTACAAGCAATGTTAAAGGGAATTTTTCAGATTGAAAGAAAAGGACACTAGAAAGTGGGTCAAAGAGGCATAAAGAAATAAAGACCTCTGATAAAAGTAACCATATGGTAATTATGAATACCACAACTATTGTATGTGTTTTTTGGTATGTAGCTACACTTCTCACATCTTATAGGTGCTAAAATGCAAATACATAAAAAGTAATGATAAATCTACAATTTTGGACATAGAAAGTACAAATACATCATTTGTAACTAGTACAGAAAAGGTGGAAGGACAGAGGGGTACATGAACAGTGTACTGTATTCTCTTGAAGATAAATTGGTATCAAATCAAATATAATTGTTACAGATTTAGGATGTTAAATTTTAACCCTATCATAACCATAAAAAATACATGAAAAATATATTCAGAAATAAAGGAGAAAGGACTAAAAATGGTACAATACTCAAAAAATTCAAATAAATATGAAAGTAGACATTAACAGAAGAATTGAGGGTCAAAAAGGTATAAGACTTACAAAGATCATGTAGCAAAATGGCAGAAAAATGTTCTGCATTATCAGTAGTGATTTTAAATGTAAATGAATTAAACTTTCCAGTCAAAAGGCAGAGACTGACAGAATGGATAAAAGTGCATGACCCAGCCATATGCTGTTTACAAGAGACTCTCCTTAAATTCAAAGACAAAAGTGGGTTGAAAGTGAAAGAATGGAAAAAAATATACTAGGAAATTAGAAACCAAAAGAGAGCTGGGGTAGCTATACTTATATCAGAAAAAATAGACTTTAAGAAAAAAACTGTTATGAGGGATAAAGAAGGTCAGTATATACTGATAAAGGGGTCAATTCAACAAGAAGACATAACAATTATAAATATATATGCACCAAATGGCAAAACCCCAAAATATATAAAGCAAATTTTGACAGATTTGAAAGGTGAAATTGATGGTTTTACATTAATAGTAGATTTCAATACACCACTTTCAATAATGGATAGAATATCTAGACAGAAGATCAAAAAGGAATAGAAGAGTTGAACAATACTATAAACCAAATAGACCTAACAGACTTATATAGAACACTTGACCCAACAGCAGCTGGACGCACATTCTTCTCTAGTGCACATGGATCATTCTCCAGAATAGACCATGTGTTAGGTCACAAAACATGTCTTAATAAATTAAAAAATATTGAAATCATACAACATATTTCTTCCAACCACAACAGAATGAAGCTCAAAATCAATAAAAGAGGGAGAAATGGAAAATTTAAAAAATACATGGTACTGAACACTTATAGTTTATGTATGTTCATGTATGAATGATATACTTCAATAAATTGTTTTAAAAAATACATGGAGGAGGACTTCCGAGAAGATGGTGGACTAGTAAGACATGGGAATCTCTTCTTCAGAAAAATAGCTAGAGGACAGGCTGAAACAGCCCCAAAAAAGAACTTCTAGGGTTTAGGACAGCAGGTGAAGGCTGCATACCACCCAGAGGAGAGAGGGACAAAAGAGGGAAATCACGATGACAGAACCCTGAGTTGGAACCAGCAGCGACTGCTGCTGTTGGCACCCTCCCACACACTCTTTAGAATTCTTGGGCCTCTGGGCCTGTGACTACAAAGGGGGCTCCAGGGATCTACACCTCAGGAAAGGGGAGAGAGAGGGACACAGCCTAAGGCTGACTCAGGTTATGACCCGCAAATTTGGGCTGCGGAGCCCCACGGACCCTTCCAGGCCAGGTGGGACCACACGGTGGTTTGCCCTGGGAGCCAGTGAAGGACTGGAGAAATCTGACCCTTGCAGTCTCCCTCTCTTCTAGCCTGGACTAATTGTTGAGGACCCCACAGGAGAGGGGAGAGAGAGCCTGGGGCTGACTCTGGCTTTTGACTCCCAGGTTTGGTCTGCCTTGTCCCCAGAGCCCTTCCAGGCTGGGTGGGGCTGCGCCATTGTTTGCCTTGGAGCCTGCAAGGGGCTAAAGATATACAACCCTCCCAAATCTCCTCCTCTACTAACAGGGACTGATTGTTGAAGACTCAGAGGGGAGTGGAAATATTTCCTAGCTGGGAAAAGGGAGGGGGCTGCCAGAGAAGACTGGAGAACTGTCTCAGAAAGTTTGAATTACAAGGCTCTTAGCCCCCAGACAGGAAGCTCTATCACTTTGATCTGGTTTGTGTCACAACAAATACACTCTGACCAGGCATTGAATTGAGAGCTGCCAAAAAGCGCCATCTCCTGGAAGTGCACATAAGAAAATTAAAAATAAGTAGAAGAGGCTTTTCCTGGCCTCTATAGTCTTCCTGCCCAAGGCTCTAGGAAGTGACACTACAACCAATTACTGGGTCCAGTGCCCAGTTTTGAGCAACCAGCAGGACAATCCTAACAATCCAGGTTGAGCTAAAAATCAAAGAGCTGTGGTAACTCATAGCCTCCTGCCACTAAATCCCTCTAAAAGAGAAAGAGATTGAGCATATGAGTTAACTACATCCTAACCAGATGCCTAAACACCAGCAAAAAATTACGAGCCATACTAAGAAAATAGAAGACATGGCCCAAGAAAAGGAATACATCAAAGTCCCAGAAGAGAGGCAGAATTTGAGAGAACTAATCAGCGAGATGAGCACAAATTTCCAAAATCAAATTAATGAGTTGAAAGACAATATAGATAAAGAGATAAATGACATCAAGAAGACATTGAGTGAATGCAAAGAAGAATTTGAAATCCTGAACAGAAAAGTAATGGAGTTCATGGGAATGAAAGACATAATAGGTGAGGTCAAAAACACATTTGAGGCATACAACAGTGGACTCAAAATGATAGAAGAAAGAATAAGTGATATGGAAGACAGAGCAGCTAAAATTGAAGAAAGAAAAGAACAGAGAGAGAAAAGAATGGAAAAAATTGAGCAGGGGCTCAGAGAGTTGAATGACAACACAAAATGCAACAACATATGTGTCATGGGAGTTCCAGAAGGGGAAGAGAAGGGAAAAGTGGCAGAAAGAGTATTTGAGGAAATAATAGCTGAAAATTTCCCAACTCTCACAAAAGAAATGAACTTACATGTCCAAGAAGCACACCGTAC
>JAQZBX010074141.1:0-14801 GCA_029593785.1 Cabassous unicinctus
TCATGATACTGGAACTTTAGATATTTTTGTGTAAACACATATCCAAGTGACGTCTTGCCTATGATAGTGTCCATGTCCCCAAAATGCATAAATAAAAGTGTATTTACTATTTAAATGACAAAAGTCTGTTTTACAAAATATTTGTTGCAAATATTGACTTTTGTACTTTGAAATATTGCCAAAGAACAAGAAGATTGCGTCATGCAACAGGCTACCCTTTTCCCAGTGATGTTAACCAATTGAAGTTAAATGAAAAATGCCTGCTTGGTGACAAGCCTGCGAGGACACATGGCAGCATTCTCCAGGAAAGACACAGTTGAAAAAGAAAAAATTTGGCCAATTCTGGGAGGAACTCCTTCTTACTCTGAAAAACAATGAGTTCAATCAGAAGTCTCTCCTCCATGACTTTGGCCCCCTCGTCTGAGGCCAAAGGAGGGCAACAAGTCTTGAACAAACAGCCAGCTTGTTCCCCAGAATTCCCCCCATATACCTGGGCCATTTGAGCACGGCTCTATTTGTTAGAGTTCTTCAATTGCAAGCAACTCAAAAACAGTCTAGTTCACCTAAGCAGAAAATGAATTTCTTAGAAATAAAGGGGAAGCCAGAGGAGCAGGCTTAGAAAGGGGCAGCTGAGTATTTCTGAGGCTCAGAGGGAGAGAAGAAGTATGCACACATGGGGTCCTGACATTGGCAGAAAGCCGTTGGCCTCGGGCAGAGGGCCACACAAATCACAAACACCAAACAACTAATAGATTTATTGAATAAATGTGGATGCGTCTGTCACAGGGGATCTGGCCCCCAGCACTGGCCCAACGCAACCCAAACCCTAAACATCTGCTCTCCTAACAAACATCATTTAGACCCATGGAAAGGTGCCTCAGCATTCCTTGCCCTACATCCTGGTCCCAATGGGATAAAGATTGATTGTTGAGCCACAGCCAACATCCAAGAGGGACAGTGCTTGGAGATGTCAGGAGAATTAAGCCAGTGAAAGGTCTACAGACTCTTACTGGTCCATGACAAGATAGGTATAGAAATTGAGAGTAAGCATTTAGAAAATTGTATAGCTATATGAGAGAGTAATTTTTCATCTAATACTTTTGATAGTATTTTTAATAATAATAAAAAACGACTTGCCTATTTTGTGTGTCTGTTTTTTATCTTATTTTTCTAGCAATTCATTTTTGTTGTGTTTTTCAAAAGGTAAGTGTGTAACGAATTTGAAATAAAATTCTGAAAACTCTGGTTCTTGACCACAGTTAGTCTGAGAAGTACTGATTTTAACAGCAAGAACTTGAGTAAAAGAAAAGACAAATTAGCATGTTAAATCCTTTCTCTCAGATATGCTGAATGCAATAGATTCTTCCATAGCCATAATTATTGATTCCAGTAATGTCAGGAATCTATTTTCTTATTCTCTTTGTGTTCCAATTCATGGTTCCAGAAGGACATACTTAAGAATTGGCATATAATCACAAGAGTTGCATACATCATCTGAGAAACATTTTATAATATTAAAGAATTATCACTCTCAAATATGTACATATGTAGGTACATATGCAACATACATGACGCATGATATCAATTCTTTAGCAACTAGATGAACAATTATATGTGGCTAATTATGAAAAGCTTTTATTTCTATAAAGTATTTAGCAAGATCTAATTAAATTTTCAAAAAATTAAATTCAAAAGCACAGCTTTATTTAAATAATTTTGCATTGAAATTTTAATATTGATTAAGTACAATTAATGATAATCATAATCAATTATAATTTTCATTTATTTTTAGAAGAAATATAACTTTTTAAAACAAAATAACTATTAATTTTTGTTTCTTTGTATTTTCTTTAATTTAAACTATTGATGTATATATACTCAACTTTTGTACAATTTAAATAGAACTGTATTTTATGTCACTCCCAATTACTCTAAAGTGCAAAAATTTTATGAAAATCTTTATTTTTAATAACAGTGATCTTTTAAAATGAAGGCAAAATAAATTTCATGAAATATAATTTTGTGAATTATGTACACCTTTATTTTAGTATCATCCAAACATTATAGTCCATCAATAGAATACCCAAATATGTACAATAATGATTAAATTCCGTTGTCTTTGATGTTTTGCCAGTTTTCATCACATAAAAACCATAGTTTTGCACATTTTTAAATTTTGTCTGTGCATTTCTGTTTTACAACAGAAAAATATTTTATTTTATTTAACCTTTGTTAACTCAGTTTATCACTTTTCAGTATTTAAATATATATATACCATGTGGGCCTCAATTTGTAATCCTGCTCTGGGCTCACAGTTAGGGCTCCCTTGACATTAGAATAAATCTACTCAAAATTTTGTTTTTTTCCCCCCTGGTATCATTCAGCTTAAGAATCCAAAGAGGGAGTCTTTCGATTTAGCCCAGCTTAAGTTCTTCCCCATCCCTTATCTAGGGGAAGATGGGGCCACTTGAAAGTACCACCAAGAGGGAGCAAAACTGGGACAAAGTCAGTTCTCCAAAAGAAAGTATAGTACTGTTCCAAAAGGAGGTGGGGAAAGGGGTAGATGTGAGCTAGCAGCTAATGTTCACAACAGGTCAGGAGATGACAGCTCAGCCCTTGACCAGGTATGGGCTCCAGACCTCAAGCTTCCACTCAGACCACTCCTCACATCAAGTTTCAAGCTTTGTAGAAAACCCTTAGCCTTAGTAGACATGAAGCTCAACTGAAAGTGTGGTTCTCCCAAAGCCAATAAAATGTTCAGAGAGAGACCTTCAGGAGGAAGACTGAACTCTCTAGACCAGATGGTAAATATTAACAAAACAGTAGAAGCTTTCTTAATCAACCTCCACTCCAGCTGGCTGCTCTCTAATGGACACATGCACTTCTGTTCCCTCCGGGCAAGCTATGAGTATATCAAGAGTAGGGTTGTTTGTTCCCAGACTTATTTGTTTCAGAAATAATTAGGTAAGCCCCATTCTAAAAATAAAGAGGTATTATGTCCATGAAATCTAAGCGGAATGTTTTGGAAATAATAAAGAAAATTTACTAAAAAATAGTGTCATCTTGGTGTGGATGAGACAACTGTACACAAATAGAGAAGAAAAAAATAGCATCAAATAGGATTCTGCTTTCAGAGCCCCTTGCAAATGTTGTTAAGTTTTTGCTCCAAAGAGCACCAACAAGTTCTTTAGCTTCACCCAGCTATTTTCAAATGGGTCCATCTTACCACCATGATTGGATTAAATGGTTGGTTGGATGGATAAATGCTTGGTTGGGTGGAAAGATAGATGGTCAGATGTGATGAGTTAGTAAATGTTTAACAACCTGCTCTCTGAAAAGAAAAATATAAAGCCCTGATTTGTGGCATTTGAGGATTTCCACGGTGTAAACCCTCCCACCATGGCCAATTCAAGTTATTGACATGTCGTCTCTGAATGTGGAGTTGGGAAGATATGTGCACAATCTCCTCTGGTGAGCAGGTGGAGCTGGCTCCCACAGACCACTGGATAGATGAATGATGGGTGGATGTGTGGACAGATGTTCTTGAGAAACATGGCTTCATGGCTACACGAAAAGACCTCAGGGAATGACTAAAGGTTCCCAAACCACTGATTGTATAGTCATCAGATTTCATGTCCACACAGAATTTCAAAATTTGGTTACCAAGTTCTCTAGTCTTAACAATGTAAGAAGTTATTTTTTTCCCAGCTTGAGTGTAAATATAGTACCTTTGCCAAAGTTCTCACATTCAGTGAACAGGATCAGAGATGCCAATTTTCACAAGGACAATTTTGAACTCATCTCTTGCATTTCTTTATACATACATTTGTTCCTGTTCCTCTATTATTTGCCAAGACATTTTATCTTATTTCTTGAGGACCTACTGTGTAAAGCTCTATCTGCACCTTATTCTGAAAATTAACAAAGACAACATAGGAACCCTGTCAGCAAGAATCAAAAAACCTGAAAGTGGTAGGTAGCAGAGATAAGACCACTTTATACATTGAACTTGAGAGATGGAAGTGTTTTTGTTTTTCTCTTTGATGTTTGGGGGATATTCTTCATTTCCAAGATAAATGATATTAAAGTGAAACCCATATGTACTTCAGATATGTCCAAACTTTTTGCAGGAAAAAGCATCATTTGTTTTCCCTTTATTCTTAAATATACTGGAATTTGAGATGGGAATGGTATGGAGGGACACTGAGCTCTCCCAAGGTCTGGACCACAGCAGAGAAGGAGGAGTATGAATGACAGTGTTCTCTCCTGAATTCTTCTTTCTGTTAGGAATTCTGAAAGTCCCTGAAAGGGAACATTGACAGGTGGACATGGCTGGAGTCATGGCAACACACTGAGATGCTTCAAGGTCTACCAGCAGCCTCTGATGTACTAGGTGAGTGCCACCATGGTATCAACAGGAGGATATATCCATCACACACAAGACTAAACTGACTCCATCTCCAGCTGCAAAGGGAAGTCTTAGTTTCCCAAAGTGCTGTGCATCTGTGGCCTCAAGGATTAAAAGTGGATTGTGTCAATCTCCCCGGCTTACCATGGTAGCCAACTCGAACAGTATATTGTATATAAAATTCTTGATATTTCAATCTTTGCCTTTAGATGTCACTCCACTGTAATCAATAACTTGTTGTATAGAACTAAGACAAATGTTACATAATGGCCTTATGTTTATTAAGTCAATATATGGCTTGCAGGGAATTCCTTGGCATTGTTTGTATGTGGTATAAATATTTTAAGATTCTGCCGGTAACAGGACTTTCTGTGTATATTATACAGAGTTTTCTTTTATCCGGTTTGAAGAAGTAGTATGAAGGAACGGATGCAAATTGTCCAAACAAACATCTGTTTCTTCCTCCAGCTGGGTAGATTGTCATCACTCGCTTCTGAGGGAACCCTGGTGGTCCCAGCTTTTATTTACAGGTAAATGTACCATGGGGTTAAAATTGAGTTGGAGTACATGGGTGGATGGGGGGGGTGTATTATATTGCTCTCTGCTTGCCCCTGTTGTTGGAAAGCTGGAGGAATGTAGAACGATCAGAGGTGTCAGGGGAACTGAGGGTATCTCCGAAAGTCAAGAACACCATATCCGTAGAGAGGAACATGCAGGTAACAGAGAGAGTTCAGTAGGGACTTAAAGGGTTGCTGTTGCTGGTAGACCTTAGTCTACCTGACAATCTTTGGTTGCTGCTATAAAGAATCAACCTTTGTCTACAGAGGCCAACCCTAACTCTAATTCCCCGGGATTTTTCCTCATCCTCATATCCTGATAAACCAGAGGTGTACTGAATTCTCACCTGTGCCAATTAATGTTGTTGACTTCCCTAGAAAAGTAAGATGGGTGAGGATGTTGGGCTGGTCCATAAGAGCATGGGCCTTGTGGTCTCACATCAGAATTCGGCATGATCCATGTCCTTAGGGAATCATTTTGTCTAGCATCGATATCGGCATCCTCTTCCTTCCTTCCATCGTTAGTAAATAGAGTACCTGCCACATCAGGCAGTGTGCTAGGGATTGGGACACGACCATTTACAAGATAAGGAAACATGTCAAAAGAAGGAGGTGTGGTGGATCCACCATTGCATCTCACAGCATGCTTTCCTACGACGGCTCCACAGATGTAAGTGGAATGGGGTGGCAAGGCTTATTTATGGAAAGGTAATCACTTCATCAATTTCCATCTGATGGCTTCATTCACAATTGCCAAAAGGTGGAAACAACCCCAGTGCCCGTCAGCCGATGAGTGGATAAACAAAATGTGGTATATACATACGATGGAATATTATTCAGCTGTTAAGAAGAAATGAAAGGGGACAGATGTGGCTCAAATGGTTGGGTGTCCATATGGACACCATATGGAGGGACCCGGGTTCGATCCCTGGGACCTCCCGGTAAAAAAAAAAAAAAGAAGAAGAAATGAAGTCTTGATGCATGTAACAACATGGATGAATCTTGAGAACATTATGTTGAGTGACATAAGTCAAGACACAAAAGGACAAATACTGTATGATCTCACAAATATGAACTAAATGTAATGAGCAAACCACCCATGAAGTTAATAGCTAGAATATAGGTCACCAGAATATAGAATGAGGGTAGAGAATGGGGAGCTGATGCTTAATTTGTGCAGATTTTGTAATGGGGTTGATTGTAAATGTTTGGAAATGGGTAGTGGTAATGGCAGCCCATTATAGTGAGTGTAATTAAGAGTGCTAATCCGTGGGTGTGATTGTGGTTGAAGGGGAAAGTTTAGAGTCGTGAACGTCACTAGAAAGAAAGCTAGAGGCACGGTGAACCCTGATGAGGTTATGCAGGGCTGGAGAAGGAAAGAGGGATTGAGAGGTGACTGCTAAGGCGTAGGGATTTTTTTCTTTTGGAAGTAATGAAAACGTTCTAAAACTGATTGTGAGGATAAATGCACAACTCTGTGATTATACTGAAAGCCATTGAACGTCCACTTTAAATGGACTGTATGGTGTGTGACTCTATCTCAATAAAATAGCTTTCAGAAAAAAAATATTCTGCTTCATGGGATGTGCCTGGTAAAAGCCAATATGGCCAAAAAGACATCTGACACTTCTTTTAGCCTAGAGTGTCCGTGTATAGGTCCATATAAAACCCAGGTCTGAAAGCAATCTCATTTCAAATGAAATCATACCAGCTGCAAACTTTCAAGTCAAAGGCGGGCAAAGAGGAGCTTTATATCTCACAGAGATTTAAAATTCGTTGTTTTCTTGTCAGCCAGCTACTGTAAAAATAACACGCATCGTTATAAAACATCTTGAAGACAAGATTGTACTGCCTCTTCTGGGCCTTACATACAGCAGCTGAGAAAAATCAAAGGCCTCTGCAGCCAGGCAGAGGGAAGTAAAGTGTATCGAATTAATTCTTAAAAATCTTCACAGACCTGGAGGAAGAAGGGGGCAGCTCCTGGTGAATTGGATCACTGAGTACAGTTAACAGTTCACAGTTAATAATATTGTCATTTCCCTCTTGTGCTCTAAATACAAATAAAAGAGAAACAAACAAGGATCCAAATGCAAGATTTTTTTCCCAAGATCTTGACACCCATACCTCAAATTTGCACTGCTCTCGGGGGGGCTCGAGGATGAAGGATCCCTGGTCACTCTGAGTTCACCTCCAACAGGCCTGGCAGCTCAATGCAGAATCTGAGCGGCTTTGCACCCTTGGAGGGTGTGTGGCTCCCAGCTGCCCGAATTCTTACCACTTTTTTAAAGTAAGTACCCCCTGAGCCCTTAGGACTTACCCCAGCCCTGAGGTTCAGAGGGGAACCGATTCATCTCTGTTTGATGCTAATCTCTGGGAGTTAGGAACCACGATTTCCTTGGTTTCCTTTGTTTAGCGGGAAGCCTGGTCCACTGGGAATCAAATAAATCAAAACTTATTGAGCACCCACTGGGAGCTGGGCCCAGTTCCATGCACTGGGAATACAACAGGGAGCAAGCACACAAGATTCCTGGCCTTGTGAAGCTTCAATTCCAGTCGAAGCGGGGGAGATAACCTTTATATACCTTTGCCCTCATCCTAGTACATTCTCTTCCGGGTTGGACTTCAGCACATTATCAAATCCCATATACTAAAAACCTCTTTGGCTGAGCACGACTTCCTCTCCTCATCTATTTTTCAATCTCTAAAGTAGAAATCACACCAAAAAATTCCTCTCTGACCGCTAAAAAAAATCCTTTTTTATTCTACTGGCAAAGAAAATATGCTCTCTCTGCAATGGCTTAGAAATGGAGCTAGCAAAATATGGTTGTGTGCTTCAAAAACATGCTATGAAAGCACTGTACATGCAAAACAGGCGATACTTCCAACTCCTGAAAGAGGGTGGAAGGGAGGATACTAGAGAAGAAAAGAGAAAGACGTGGAGGAAAAGACAGAGAGTAGAGATGGAGACAGAGTCCGTGTGTGGTTTGCTGGGTTCAAGGATCCGTCTAGCAGGGTGGCGAGGAGCTTGGACTCTGGACCCAGGCTGCTTGGAAAGAGTATTTAACCTCTCAGTTTCCTCATCTGTAAAATGGGAATACGAAAGCTATCCGCAGCATAACAGTATCGTGAAGGTTAAATGAGCTGGTTTAAGCTAAACTCCTTAGGAAAGCACCTGGTCCATACTCTGCTCTTTACAAAAGTCAAGCGCCACATTATCAGACCATGAATAAAGCAACTGTAGAATAACAGGAACTCTGGTCTAGTTATGTGTGCGAGGAAGAGAAAGAAAAAAAGAGCCCAGGTAAACATCCATGGATGAAATGCCACTTAGTAATGAAAATCATGTTTAAGTTCCCATTCAAATCCAGCCTTTGGTGCCCATGTGTTGACAAGGTTAGATGAACTTTTTCTCACAATGTGTGCTGCTTCATTAGCTAGAAGAGAAACATACGCTTCAAGTTAAGCCTTCCAAATACAAAGAGAGAGACTTTTCTTTCCAAGGGAGAAAAATTAAAAAGGAGGCCGAGGCCCTGCCCTCAGTTACAAAATATGGTGTCGCCAGATCGTTTTGCAACTCAGAGTCACGGGTCCAGGTGAATTCCCGCTGTCTCATCACACTGCTTGGGAAGGCTTCCAGGGCCGGCTGACCCCTCTCTGGGAATGCCTGGAAAGAGCAGCTTGATGGCTCTGGCTACAGACCCACTCACTTCCTTCCCATTCAAGGAATCAGAATCAGCTCCCAAAGAAAAGCCCCAGGTCTGGAGCAGATGGAACCAGCCCCGGAAGAAAAGCAACCGTGAGATCCCTTAGATCTTTCCTGTGGGCCTAAATATTAATAGTTGGAACAAATGTTTATTAATTATTTGCAGCCTAGCACCACTGGAGGGAAGGACAGCTGTGCAGGGGCCTATTCACACGCGGAACAATGGCTTCCTCCCGGCAGGGTGCTGGGCACAGAGAGGGAAGGGACGTCTCCCGTGGCAACTAAAGATGGCCCCACCTAGGAACTCCTGCTTGACCACAGCTCAAGCGTTTTCTTTAAATTACACCCCAGAGGCAGGGAGCAAAGAGAGCAGGTGGTGGGAGGGAGGCCTTTAGGGCACTTGGAGGGAGGGAGAGTGACAGAGAAGGTTTGAAGCTTCATTTCAGGAGGGGCCGATGTCTTTTCCTCGGGTAGAATGAGGAGCTAGATAGCAAGAGAAGGAACCCAGAACTCTGCAGGCACAAGATTGGAAGAGAGAAGACAGACCTTGTCAGTGCGTTTACTAGGCTTCTGTTGGCCATAGGTGTACACGTGGCTGATCTGTTAGGGAGAGAAAAAATAAGAGGCTCTATGGAAAAAGACTTTGGAGAAATCCAAAGGGCAATGAACCAACTACTTGGTATTTACGAAAGTATGGTCCATGCATCCTGCATTGCTCTTTGCTTCTGAGATGGAAATCCCTCCATATGGACTTAAGTTTCTTCCTTCCTGCTATTACTTGGGGAAGCTGTACACTTTTCCAATGATATGCTCTACGTTTAGAAGATTGGGGAAACTTTTATTTCCATATGGCCTTCAGAATTAGCAAACTATTTTTCCTAGTTTGAAAGGAGATAAATCTCCATCATATTGGGTCAGACTTGATTTTTTTTTTTTTTTACATCTTTTTAAATTAGAGTTATTGTAGGTTTACATAAAAATCATGCACAAAATACATAAAATACAGAGTTCCCATATACCACCATATTATTAACACCTTGCATTAGTGTGGTGTATTTGTTACACTTCATGAAAGAATATATTTATAATTGCACTAACTGTAGTCCATCGTTTAATTACAACTTTATAATTAAAAGTTTTATCTTTTAATTTTTACCCTAGTAACATATATATGACCTAAAATTTCCCCCTCTAACCACATTTGCCTATACAATTCAGTGCTGTTAATTACACTCACAATATTGTGCTACCATCACCACCATCCATTTCCAAAACTTTGTATATCAAACTAAATAGAAATTCTGTAAATTAAGCAATAACTCCCCATTCTCTATCGTCAACCCAGCCCCTGGTACCTATATTCTAGATTCTAACTCTATGCGTTTGCTTATTCTAATTATTTTATATACATGATATCATATGCTATTTGTCCTTTTTGTGTCTGACATTTCATTCAGCATACCTGAATGAATGAATGGTGAACCTGAAGGTTCATCCATGTTGTCGCATGCATCAGGACTCCACTGCTTTTTATGGCTGAATAATATTTCATTGTATGGCTATAACACATTTTGTTTATCCACTCATTGGTTGATGGACGCTTGGGTTGCTTCCATCTTTTGGCAATTGTGAATAATGTCACTACGAACATCAACGTGCAAATATTTGTTTGAGTCCCTGCTGTCAATTCTTTTGGGTACATACCCAGAAGTGGAATTGCCAGGTCATATGGCAATTCTATACTTAACTTTCTGAGGAACTGACAAAACTGTCTTCCACAGTAGCCACATCATTTTATATTCCCACCAGCAATGAATTAGTGTTTCTATTTCTCCACATCCTCTGCAATACTTGTAATTTTCTGGTTGTTGTTTTTTTTTTAATAGCAGTCATTCTGCTGGGTGTAAAATGGTATCTCATGTGGTTTTTTTTTTTGTTGTTTTTTTTTTATTTATTTTTAATTTATCCTCCCCCCCCACCTCCATGGTTCCCTCACCTGTCTGCTTGTTGTCTGCTCATTGTCTGCTTGTCTTCTCCAGGAGGCACCGGGAACCTTACCCAGGACCTCCCATGTGGGAGGCGAGTGCCCAACGGCCTGAGCCACATCCGCTCCCCGCGGACTGCGGCGTCTGCCAGCTTGTGGTATCTAGCTCGTTTGGGCAGATGCAGCATCTAGCTCGTTGCAGCAAGTGGCAGTAGGTACAGCATCTGCTCGTCTTTTTTAGGAGGCACCAGGACCCAAACCTGAAACCTCCCATCTGGTAGGTGGGGACCCAACTGCTTGAGCCACATCTACTTTTCTCATTGTGGTTTTGATTTGCATTTCTCTAATAGCTAATGATATTGAGCATCTTTTCATGTGCTTTTTGGCCAATTGTATATCGTCTTTGGAGAAATGTCTATTCACATCTTTTGCCCATTTTCTTATCGGGTTCTTGTCTTTCTATTGTTGCATGCTAAGATTTCTTTATCATTTCATATCATCTACAAATAGGGAAAGTTTTACTTCTTCCTTTCCAATTTGGATGCCTTTCATTTCTTTTTTTTGCCTGATTGCTCTAGCTAGAACTTCCAGTACAATATTGAATGACAGTGGTGATAGTAGGCATTCTTGTCTTGTTCCAGCTCTTAGAGGGAAAGCTTTCAGTCTTTCACCATTGAGTATGATGTTAGTAGTGGATTTTTCATACATGCCCTTTATCACGTTGAGGAAGTTTCCTTCTTTTCCTATTTTTCTAAGTGTTTTTATCAAGAAAAGATGCTGGATTTTTTTAAAGATCTTTTTTTGCATCAACAGAGCTGACCGTGTGTGTTTTTTTCCCTTCATTCTGTTAATGTGGTGTATACATTAATTGTTTTCCTTATGTTGAACCACCCTTGCATGTCTGGGATGAAGCCTACTTGATCATGGTGTATAATTCTTTTAATGTGCCATTGGATTCGATTTGTTAGTATTTTGTTGAGGATTTTTGCATCTATATTTATAAAAGAAATTGGTCTGTAATTTTTTTTTTTGTAGTGTCTTTATCTGGGTTTGGTATTAGGGTGATGTTGGCTTCATAGAATGAGTTAGGCCCTCCTCTTCCATTTTTTGGAAAAGTTTGAGCAGGATTGATAGTAATTCTTTTGGCAATGACTGGTAGAATTCACCTGTGAAGCCATTTGGTACTGGTCTCTTCTCTGTTGGAAAGTTTGGGGTGACTGATTCAATCTCTTTACTTGTAATTGGTCTGTTGAGACCTTCTATTTCTTCTAGAGACAGTGTATGTAGTTTGTATGTTTCTAGGACTTTTTCCATTCCAACTAGGTTGTTTGTAGTGTCCTCTTGAGATCCTTTCTATTTATGTGGGGTCAGTAATAAAGTCCTCCTCTCATTACTGATTTTATTTATTTGTGTCTTCTCTTTTTCTTTAGCAGTCTAGCTAAAGGTTTGTCAATTTTATTGATCTTTTCAAAGAAACAACTTTTGGTTTTGTTAACACTGCTGTTTTTCTATTCTCTATTTCATTTATTTCTCCTCTAGTCTTTGCTATCTTTTTACTTCTGCTTCCTTTGGTTTTAGTTTGCTATTCTTTTAGGCCAGATTTGATTTTGGAAATAACAAGAGTCAAATGGAATCAAGTCTAGAGAAAAACAAATGCTAAAGCTGAGTGATACTATTTTAAGTTAAAGATGAGATGTGACCATAAAGAATTGAAAATTACGTGCTTTGTGGTCTGTTAACCAGCTACAAATGCAATTCTAAAAGAGTGTTCCAAAAATATTTCCAGCAAAGCACTTCTCATTAGAATAAATGTAAAGCCATCTCAGGTAGCTTGTTTAAATGCACTATACTCATTTAATTCTACCCAAGTTCAGACATGTTTCTTGAAATTCTGTCTCATTATTTCAGTTTTGTCTCATCTAATACATTATTCCTGCCCTTGAGCAGCATTTAACTTGGTTGAAAATAGCAGACTCATATATCTGAAGCAAATAAGCCCAAATGGCAAATCATCAGCATGCATGCCATCACCCACCCCACCCATGCTGTGGCTGATCATCCATGGCACTCTCCCTCTGGGATGGCATCTCTTCTACCACAGTAGACCAGCCACTACCAATTTATTAGAGCTGGTACAATAGAAGAAACACATTTGTTATCCCTGAAGGAAAAGAAATTGCCTAAGAAGAGATGCAGATTAAATAGATCAAGTCCAGCGAACCTGATACTTGATTAATCTTCACTATGTAGAGATACCCAACAGGTCATACACATAGGACAAAATAATTAATTCTTCCTGTAGACCACGGGTGAGTACAATTGAATTGCAGATCAAATCCAGCCCACTGCCTGTTTTTGTAAATAATGTTTTATTAGAAGAGAGCTACATGCCTTTGTTTCCATTTTGGAGATGGCTGTTTTCAAGCTACTCTAGCAGAGTTTAGTAATTATGACAGAGGCTGTGTGGCCCCCAAAACCCAAAATATTTATTATCTGGCCCTTGACAGAAAAAAAGCCAATGGAACCATTCTATAGCCTATGGCAGAAAAAGGCAGAACACCTTAATCAGGACCTTCATTTTCAACCTAAAACGTTGGATTTATATCTTCATTTTGAGATGGACAAGCATAAGCACAATTTGCTCCTGAAACACACACTCCCAAAGAAAAAGTGCCTTCCAGCCATTCTTTTTCATTCTGCTTATTAAATAGCTTATTATATGCAATCTTTAGAGCAAGTCTATGTTTGTTTACCAATTGTGTTAGTTTCCTAGGGTTCCATAACCCAAACAGCCTGGCCTAAAACAACAGAAACGTATTCTCTCACAGTTCTGGGGCTAGAAGTCTAAAGCAAGGTATCAGCAGAGCTGTGCTCCCTCTGATGTCTCTAGGGAAAGATCCGTTCCTCTCTCCTGGCTCTGGGCAGTGGCCAACAGTCCTTGGCTTGTGGCCGCATAGCAATTTCTGCCTCCATTGTCACATGGCCGTCTTCTCTCTTGTGTCTTGTCTGTCTCTTTTCTTGCAAGGACACCATTCATATTGGGTTAGGGGCCTAACCTACTCCAGTATGACCTCGTCTTCATAATTAATTCCATCTGTAAAGACCTTATTTCAAAATAAGGTCACACTCTGTGATACTGCAGTTAGGACTTCATACATGTATTTTAGGGGCATACAACTCAACCCATAACACCATTGAAAAGAAAACCAGAATGTTCCCAAAGAGAGCTAAAATTGTCATCCTAAGTGTCTAAATTTTTGACAACTGACCCAAACAAAATGATGATAATGACAGTGATAGCAGTAATGAACAATGCCTGAAGTGTGCAGAGTTTTACATGTGCTTCCGCATACACTACCTCACCTGATTTTCAAAAACTCTCCAAGGTAGACAGGTTAGGAATAATTATCCCAATTTTAAATACGAGACAGAGATTCGATGACTTGTTTAAGGACAAAAGTCTGTTGTGGTGGCTTGGAGTTATATACCCCAGAAAAACAAGTTCTTCATCTTGATCCATTCCTTTGGGTCTGAACCCATTGTAAATAGGATCTTTTTTTAAAGATTTATTTATTTATTTCTCACCCCACCCCAACCCCATTGTTTTGTGCTCGCTGACTGCTCTCTGTGTGATCTTCTGTGTCTGCTTGTCTTCTCTTCAGGCAGAACCGAGAACCAATCCTGGGACCTTCCAGAGTGGGAGAGAGGCGCTCAATCCCTTGCGCCACCTCAGCTTCCTGGTCTGCTGCTTCTCTTATTGTCTCTCCTCTGTGTCGCATCATCTTGCTGCACCAGATCTCTGCATGGGCCAGCTCTCCACTCAGGCCAGCTCGCTGCACAGGCCGGCTTGCCTTCACCAGGAGACCTGGGAATGGAACCCTGGACCTCCCATATGGTAACTAGGAGCCCAATCACTTGAGCCACATCCATTTCCCGTAAATAGACTCTTTTGATGAGGACTCTCTCCTCCTCTTCTTTGATGTGCTCCATCAGGGATGCTCAGAGAAAAAGGGCAAGACGGCTTTGTGGCCACCAATCTGGGGAGAGATTTGTGAAGAAGAAGCTGTCTCCTCTCCCAGCCTCCAAGCTGCACTTTAACTGACACCACTACAACCCTTCTAGGTTTCTGTCAGTTTTCATCTTTTAACT
>JAQZBX010074142.1:0-14815 GCA_029593785.1 Cabassous unicinctus
GGGAGCTCTATCCATTGAGCCACACCCGCTTCCCTCCTCCTTCCTCTTAAGGCTCCGTGGTCCCAGCTTCTTCTGGTCTCAGCTGTAGGCTGGCATAAGACTTGTCTTTCTCCCTGGGGCTTGTTTCTTTCCGGGCTCAGCTGCTGTTCTCTCCACAAGGTCAGCTGTAGACTGTCAGGCTTGTCTCTCTTCCCGGGGCCGTGTCTATGGAGCACTCTCTCTTCCTGCATATCTGCTTCTCCATTTATTTATTTCCATGTGAGAGTCTGTTTCATCAACCCTAGGGGGCTGGGACTCAACACTGAGGTGCACTCTGATGATGTGGTTGGATCAGAGCTCTCATCTTAATATAATTTAATCAGACATCTCAGCTGAATCTAATACAATCAAAGGGCTATCATGCCAGAGGAACAGACCAGTTTACAAACATAATCTAATATCTATTTTTGGAATTCACAATACCAAACTGCCACAGTAGCTGTGATGGATTAAGTACCTGGCACATACCAAACGCCCCTTCCTCCAGCTCTGCTCCCTCCAGGTTATTTGCTGCTGGGTAAACCTAGTCCTTTAATCCCACGAGGACCAAATAAATCACACCCAGGAAATTAAAATCCTTAGAGATTGTCTGGGGGATGTGCTCGTGTAGAAATTAAATCAAAGAGAAGCTAAAGGGTCAGGTGATAGCTCCACATTACACAGGTGGCTGGCAGCAGAGCGAGGATGAGCCCGCTGGTCTAGAAAGCCCCCCGCCCTTCCCAGGAATGACTGCAGTAACAGAGGACTGAGCTGGCATGGTTAAATGATCTTGGAGTTTATTACCTCATTAAGAAGGATGTCTGGGCCCAGGCTGATGAATTTATGCTGCCCAGGATCCAAGTTCCTGTCCTCGGCAAACATTAGCTCACTCCTTCATCGTCCCCACCCTGTGAGGTTGGTGCTGTCAGAATCCCCACTTCATAGAAGAGGACACCGAAGCCCAGAGAGGTCGAGCCGCCTGCCCAAGGTCACGGAGCAAGCGAGCGGTCCAGCTGGGAGTCATAGCCGGGCGAGCCAGTGCTGAGGCACCGATGTGAGTTTTGAGGCCCAGCCCAGCCCCGGCTGTGGGTTCTGGCCTGCTGCCCTGCCAGGCTTCCTAAGCCTCCCCTTTCCCACAGGCTTTCTCTGACTCCGCCCAGGGAAGCCCCCACCTCCCACCCCATTTCTGTTCTCTCTTCTCTTATAATTCATCTGACGTACACACAGCTTGTCCCCTGTGGTCGGCTGAAGTGCGTACCTCACCAGAAGACACGTTCTTCATCTGAACCCATGTTCCTGTGGGCTGGAGCCCATGCGTAGGACCCTGGAGATGTTCTTAGAGGCGTGGCCTCCTTTGTGGGGAGGGTCTTCAGAGACCCTGTTTCGATGAGGCAGAATTGAATCAGCCCTCAATCCCAGGGCTGACGTCCTTATAAGCAGGGGACATCCAGGCAGGACCCAGCAACTGAGCAGGAGGAGAAGCCAGAAGGGGAGGCCACGGGCAGAGGCAGAGGTGCAAGCCAAGGAGCCCCCGGGACGGCGGCCAGGCAGCACCAGAACGCAACGGACTCCAGAGAAAGCAGGGCCTGTGGAGACCTGGATTTGGGGCTTCTGGCCTCCAGAACTGTG
This sequence comes from Cabassous unicinctus, assembly GCA_029593785.1. NCBI lineage: Eukaryota > Metazoa > Chordata > Mammalia > Cingulata > Chlamyphoridae > Cabassous > Cabassous unicinctus. Next base: position 1,648 of record JAQZBX010074142.1, read on the forward strand.
AGCCAATGAATGTTTGTTTCAGCCAACCCATTGGGTGGCGTCTGTCATAGAAGCCTGGCAAACTAAGGCGTCCCCACAATCACAGCAGTAATCGTTTTCACCCAATCTTAGACTCATGGCAAGGTGCCCCGTTACTTCATATGCCACTAAGAAAGGAACTAGACTCACAGTCCACAGCTTAACATTGATTATAAGACATATTCCAATTTGAGAGATGGAAAAAGGTGAGAGAATATGCTCTTAAATTCAGTGATACAAGGTAATAGCTAAAAGCCAGTAAGAAGAAGAACTGCCATTGGCTGGCAGCTAATGGGCAGCAGGTACATCAACGTGCTCCAAATGTATTCCCTTAATTCCCAAAAGAGCCTCATGGGGTTGGCCCTGCTATAACCTCCATTTGACAGATGAGGAAACCGAGGCACGGAAAGGCTAAGAAATTCTTAAGCACGCACTTGGAATACAAAGCTCTGAGCCAGGGGCTACCAGTTAGGCTGCTGCTGCCCCAGTGTGTGGGCAGGAGCGCCCTTAAAAGAGAGCAGTCTTTACTCAGTGAAACAACGGGGAGGGAGAAAGGGGGGCCATCTGTGCATCCTTTTGGGCCAGAGCTGTTGGACGCAGGACAGTTCACCCCGGACCCACACAGCCCCTCATCTCAGGGAACCCTGACCACGTGTTGTCAGAGTGGTGCTTCTCCAAGTCCCGTCACCTCAGGGCCTGTGCCCGTGGAACGCCTGTTAACTAGAGGGTCCAGGATTTGGGGACAAGTGGATTTTTTAAGCCACTCAGAGTCTTTAAGCCGAACTCGGTTCCAGCGCATAAACCAGGCACACGGGGGACCCGCCGCCCTGCAGGAAGGGGAGTGAGGCACTGGTCGCCGAGCGCCAGCGGCTTTCGCACCCTCTGAAGACAGTATATGGCCTCGTTTATAAAGACTGAGCGGCGCATCCTAATACCAGGCACTTACAGTTGTGCGGAAATAAGAAAGGCTCTTCTGCTTTAAAGCTTCACAAAACGTCCTGTCTCTGCGCAGTGCTGCCCGTGGCTCTGTGCCGTCTCTGTGACGCTGTGCATCGGCCCAGGATGGAAAGTGCCCAGTGGGTGCCCAGTGCGGGCTGGCGGTAGCCCCGGGATCTGGCTGGGACAAAGGCACTTCCTCGGTGAGCTGCTTTGCCCGCACGCTTTCCGTCTAAAACAGTGCCTTCAGGAGCAAAAGACAGGGTTTCCTGCTTCCTTCTAACGAGATGCTTAGAAAGCGGGTAGTCACTGGGGCCCGTCTGCAGCAAGGCAGAGCCTGCCCTGCACACTCCTGGCCCAGAGCAGGTGTCGGTGGGAGAGGCGGCTGCGCCCGGAGCTGGGGGGCTCACCTTGCTCTCTCTCACAGTCTTGGGCTGCTCCAACCCCAGCTGTGAAATTGGCATTTTTTCCTCTAAATTCCCACTTTGTCTTCCTACAACCCTCAGAAGCCCAACTAATCTCAAACCACCGCAGTCACTTCCTTCTCTGTGCTGAGGTCGAAAAAAGCTTTGTGTTTGGGGTTTCAATAGCTATGGCTTTCAGTCGTGTCTTATCTGCAGAGTGAGGTGAAGCCCCACTTGCGTACTTGTGAACTGTTGGTAAGTATTCCTTGGAATGTTGACTGCCGGGTGGAGGGGCGTGTGTCTGCCCCCTTCGAGGAGACGCGACTCTCAGCAGAGGCCCTCGTGGCACTGGGGTGGGACAGTCACCCACCCTGCAGCGATTTCAAATCGCTGAGTTCTGGTAGTCCCAGCAGGCAGTGTGGCAACTAAGTGTTCCCCACAATTTCCGCACACCCCCTGGGGGGGACAGTACTCCACAGGTGAGAAGGGGGCACCAAAATAAAGAGCATTATAATTCACTAATAGACTCCCAGTTCCCGGCACACCTGAGCGGATCCTTCTACTCCACTCCTTCCCTCTTGTCACGAGAAGAGCCACTCTCTATGCCCCCATCTCCCTTCCTACACACACGTGCACACAAACCCATGCACATGCCCACACCCACACACACACGCGCCCGTACCGTTCACTGATGTGACCTTACCTCTGGCACCAGCGTTTTGTGGCTGGCTGGGCTAATCCAAAGCCCCTTCCCCAAGGCTCTCTTTGCTTCGAAATGAAGAATATGAGCCCAGGAACGTTTCCAGCCCCTTAGAAAACAGGTGGTCTAAGGGTGGGGGAGGGACGGAGGGGGTGAGACCCCACTGTGCGCAGGGCCTCTTGAAGATGTGACTTCAGCGGAGGCGGGGCCAGCTGCGTGAGGTGCAGGGTACCCGTCATCCAGCATCCGATGCCTGCAGGAGCCCTCAGAGAAGCCCTGGGCAGGGGCTGGGAGCCGGGAGTCCACCGAACCCAGGGGAGAAAGGAGCGGGCAGTGCCGTGGGACCTGCGGCAGGGACCCCAGGGGCTTCGGGCAGCTGCCCCCTTCCAACCCCAGGAGAAAGCACGCCTTCGGGCCAGCACCTTGATCTGGACTCCCGGCCTCTGAAACCCTGAGCCAGTAAATTCCCATTATTTAAGCCAACCCGTTGTGTGGCATTTGTCACGGCAGACGGGAAACAAAGAGAGTCCTCTGTTCTTTACAGTCTTGACACCTGACAGTGGGCCTCGTTGCTGAGATGCCCCTGCTCACAAAGCCAGCTACCTCGCAAGAGTGGAGTAAGAGCTCCAGAAGGAGCATCTGGGCCCGCGGTCCGTGCTCAGGTGAGGTGTTTCCGGGGCAGTGGACAGCATGGATGAGGTCCAGTGTGCTCGCTGGCACCTCCGGGTGCTGTCCTCGCTCTGGCTGGTGTGCGTATGGGATGTGTGCGTGCTGTGTGTGTATTGAGTGTGTGGTGAGCGTGTTTTCACGGATGTCTTCAATGTCCTGGGTGGTCTTTTCCATGCCGTTGAAACTGGTAGAAACTCCGTGGTCTCCACCGCAAGTTTCAAACACAGTCCAGGAAGTCAGCAGAAAGATGAGCGGATGCCAAGCACAACCTAATGATTACAAAACCTCCGAAACTGTTTATTTACTACCCATTTTATTTATTTATTTACATATTTGTTTTTATTAGAGAAGTTGTAGGTTTATAGAAAAATCATGGGAAAATACAGACTTCCCATCTACCCCCTCACCACAGTGTTCCCTATGTTGGCACTTTGCATTAGTGTGTCACCTTTGATCAAGCAATGTTACACAATTTGACTATTAACTATGGCCCATCGTTTACATTTAGGGTCACTGTTTGCACCGTCTTGTGTTTTGTTTTTTAATTTTTGTTTTAGGTGGCATATATACAACCAAAGATTTCCCCTTTAGACCACATTCAAATACACAGTTCAGTGTTGTTCCCACCATGTTGTGCTGTCGTCACCACCTCGCACTGACAAAACTTTTCCACAACCCCAAACAGAAACTCAGTGCTAATTCAACACTAACTCCCCATTCCCTACCCTCAACCCAGCAGCTGGTAAACTGGATTCTCGTTTGTCATTCTACGAATTTGCTTATTTAAATTATTTCATATCCCTGAGATCATACAATATTTTCCCTTTTGCGTCTGGCCTATTTCATTCAGCATTATGTCTTCAAGGTTCATCCATGTTTTTGCAGGAATCAGAACCGCTTTTGTTTTTATGGCTGAATAATATTCCATTGTATGTATATACCACACTTTGCTTATCCGTTCATCAGTTAATGGACGCTTGGGTTGTGAAAAATGCAGCTGTGAACATCGATGTGTATGTATCTGTTGGAATCCCTGCTTTCAGTTCTTTTGGGTATACACCAAGAAGTGGCATTGCGGGGTCAGATGGTAATTCTAGACTTAACCTCCTGAGGAGCCGCCAAACTGTCTTCCGCAGCGGCTGCACCACTTTGCATTCCTCCAGTAGTGAGTGAGTGCTCCTATTTCTCCACATCCTCTCCAGCACTTGTTAGTTTCCTTTTTTAATAGTAGCCCTTTGAGTGGATGTGAAATGATATCTTGAGGTTTTGATTTGCATTTCCATAATGGCAAATGATGTTGAGGATCTTTGCATGTGCATATTGGCCATTTGTATATATTCTTTGGAGAAATGTCTTTTCTAGTCCTTTGCCCATTTTTTAATTAATCAATTGGGTTATTTGTCTTTTTATTGTTGAGTTGTAGGATTTCTTTATATATTCTGGATATTAAACCTTTATTGGGGGAGCCAGTGTAGCTCAGTGGTTGAGCGCCAGCCTACCACATACGAGGTCTCAGGTTCAAGCCCTGGCCCCAGCACCTTAAAAAACAAACAAACAAAAAAACCTTTTTTGGATAGGTGGTTTCCGAATATTTTCTCCTGTTCTGTGGCTTGTCTTTCTGCTCTGATAATGAAGTCCTTCGATGCACAAAGCTTTTCAGTTTTGTTGAAGTCCCACTTATGTATTTTGTCTTTTGTTGCTTGTGCTTTTGTGTAAAGTCTAAGAAACCTTGCCTAACACATCACTGAAGAGGCTTCCCTCTGTTTCCTTCTAGGAGTTTTATAGTTTTGGTTCTTAGATTGAGGTCTTTGATCCATGTGGAGTACACTTTTGCATGTGATGTCAAGTGGGGGTTGTGAGGGTCAGGCTCACGGGTCATCCTGGCCAGGTGATGGTGCCCAGTTGTTTGGTCAAGCGCGCACCGGCCTGATTGTTACTGTGAGGACATTCAGGGGCTTGACTCAGCAGGAAGGTGAGCACATCTGTGGCTGACGACATCTGCCATCAACTGAGGAGACTGCTCCCAGCAACGAGAGCCACCTCATCTAGTCAGCTGAAGGCCTTGAAAGAGAAGCGTTCTCAGCGGTCAGAAGAGAGAACTTCCATGTCTGCTTCAGCCAGTGTCTCCTGGGAAACTCATCGGAGATCCTGGCCTACAGCCTGCCCTACGGAATCTGGACTTGTGCGTCCCCCACCGTTGCATGAGACAATTCTATAAAATCTCTTACTATTTACAAGTATCTCCTCACAGTTCTGGTTCCCTAGGGAACCCTGACTGGCACAGGGGTCTACCTTCATTGTTTTGTATGTGGATATCCAGTTTTCCCAGCATCATTTGTTGAAAAACTATTGTTTCCCAATTGAGAGGTCTTGTCACCCTTGTCAAATATAATTTTCTGTGTAGATTTATCTTTTGTTGATTTCTGCCTTATTTTTTTTTGAACATCTTTACATTTATTTTTTTAAATATATTTACTTTTTATCCATTTTAACCCCCACCCCATTTCTGCCTTATTTTTATTTCCTTCCTTCTACTTTAGGTTTGCTTTGTTCATTTTGTTTCCCAGCTTCTTAAAGTGGAGACTTAGGTCATTGATTTTAAATCTTTCTTCCTTTCTAATTAAATCTATAAATTTCCTTCTTAGCACTTCTTTAGCCATGTTCCACAAATTTCATTATGGAAATTTTTTGTTATGTTGTGTTTTCATTATCATTCAGTTCAAAATATTTTCTAATTTTCCTTATGATTTCTTCTTGACCATGTGTTGTTTGGAAGTTACTGTTTAATGTACAAACATTTGGGCTTTTTCTAGATGTCTCATTGTTATTGATTTCTAACTTAATTCCATTTTTGGTCAGATAATATTTCCTGGATGGTTTTAATCTTTTCGAATTTATTAAAACTTGTTCTGTGGCTCAGCAAAGGACTATATTGATTAGCATGCCACGGACACTTGACAAGAACGTGCTTTCTACGGCTCTAAGTTACTGGGTGCTGCAGCCATCACTTAGGTCGAGGAGCTTGATGACGTGGAGACCTTCTGTAGCTAAACTGAGTTTTTGCTGGCTCTTCTTACAATTGCTGATAAAGAGGTATGCACGTTTTCCAATGATTATTTTGGAATTGTTCATATATCCTTCGACTTCTGTCAATTTTTGCTTCATGGATGATTGTTATCAGTTACATTCACATTTGACGATTCGTATCTTCCTGTTTAATTGCCCTTTTGACATTTATCAGGCGCTCCTCTTGAGCTCTGGCGTCTGAGAGTAGCACCGCCCTCCCAGCCACCTCATGCTGACTGTCACGTGGCGTAGCTTTTCCCACCTATTTCCTTCCAACCTGTCTGCATCTTGATATTCCAAGCATGTCTCTTGTGAACAGTCCATAGACGCGTCTTCCTTGTAATCCATTTTGACAGTCTCTGCCTTTTAATTGGAGTGTTTATTCTATCAAAATGTAACGTAATTTCTTTTTTATTTCTCTTTACTTTTAAAGGAGCTTTAGATTACATAAATGTTATATCGGAACTATAGGGGATGCCCATCTACCCCACCGCCGCCTCCCCCCACCCTTTCGCCATTAACATCCTTCATTAGTGTGGTGCGTTTGTTACAATTGATGAGCCCATACTGAAGCATTGCTGCTAACCAGGGTCTCTAGTTTTCATTATGTTTTACACTGTGCAGTGCACAATTTTATAGGTTTTGAGACACTGTGTAATGGCCTGTTTCCACCACTGCAATATCATGCAGAACGATTCAAATGTCCCCAAACGCCCCATGTTACACTGATTCTTCCCTCTCCTTCCCCTCAGAACCTCTGGTGACCACTGTCTTTATATCAGTGTTACAAGTCCGTCCATGTAATTACTTTATTTTTAAAAGATTTATTTATTTATTTACTTTCATCCATTTTTACCCCTCCCCCCCCCCATTTCTGCTGTTTCTGTGTCCATTCACCGGGCAATTCTCTGTGCCTGTTTCCTGCCCCCTCTTCTCATCCTTCTCCTCCTGTCTTCACCGGGATTCGATCCTGGGAACCTCCAATGTGGGAGAGAAGCGTCCTACCCCCTGCAGCACCTTAGTTCCTGGTTTTTCGGCGTGTTTTGTCTTGGCTCTCCCTTGTGTCACTCTCCTGTTATGTCATCCTCTTGCTGCGTGGCTTGCGGGGCCTGATGGCGCACCCGTGCGGCGCCTGGGGTCTCACCCGCTCGCAGGGCCTAGCGGCTCACCTGCTTACGGGGCCTGGTGGCCCACGCACCTTCTATATTTTTCTTTATTTTACCGGGAGGTCCCGGGGATCGAACCCAGTTCCCTCCATATGGGAGATGGACGCCCAACCATTTGCGCCACATCCGCCCCCATGTAATTACTTTTTAATGAACAGTCCTCTGCTCCTTCTTTTCTGACAAATTTTGGATCATTTAAATAATTTTAGAATTCCTTATAATTTGCATATTTACTTTTTATATTTCCTTATTTTTTAATGGCCATTCTAAGGATTTCAATATATATCCTTACCATTTCACAGTCTACTTAGAGCTAACAGAGCACATGTTCACATGAAGCGTAGAAGCCTTGCAATCGTATCTCACCTGCTCCTTTAGGCTGCCCTTGTAGTGTACATTACTTTACATGCCCTGGACGTCCCACAAGACGATGTCGTCAGCTTTGCTTTAAACAGTCATATGCATTTTAGGGAAATTAAGAAGAAAACATGGTCTTTCACATTTACCCAGATATTTCATTGCTCTTCATTGCTTTCTGAGTTTCCATCTCATATTATTTCTTTTTATCCTGAAGACATTTCTACAACATTTCTTTTAGTGCAGATCTGCTGATGAGGGTTTCTCTCAGCTTTTGTTTATCAGAAAATGACTTTATTTCACTGTCACATTAAAAGGATACTTTTTTCACTGGATACACATTTTGGGTTCATAGTTACTTTTCCTCTTTCAGTGCTTTAAAGATGTCATCCTGTTGTCTTATGACCTCCATCTTTTTCTGATGAGAAGTTGGCCACCATTCTTATCGACGTTCCCCATAGGCAATGCGTTGTATTCAGTGGTTGCTTTCAAGCTTTTCAAGATTTCCTTGATCCTCAGCAGTTTGGCTATGGCGTATTCAGGCGTGCTTTTCTTTGTCTTTATCTTGCTTAAGTTACACTGGCTTCCTGACTCTGGAAATAGATGCTGTTCACTAAAATTGGGAAATGCTCAGCATTATCTCTCTAAATACTTTTTCTGTTGCATTCTCACACCTCTCCTTCCACAGCTCTAATTGCAGCTAGTTTTACTACTTGGTACTATCTCCATGCCACAGCATATCTGTTCATTTTCTTTTCATCTTTTCCTCTGTTCCTAAGATTGGATATCTTTCCAAATTGACTGACTTTTCGCCTGCGATCTGCCATTAGTTCTATCCTGTTATTTTTTTATTTAGGTATCATATGTTTTTAGTTCTATGACCTCTGTGTAGCTCTCTTCTACAGTTCATTTTCTTTGCTGACATAGCCTATCTTTTGATTCATTCTGGGCATGTTTTTCATTTTGTAACTGAGTAGCCTTATAGCAGCTGCCTTAAGAGCTTGGTCTGCTAATTCCAATATCTGAGTTATTGGGGGGTTGCCCTCAACAGGTGGCCTTTTCTCTTGAGAATCTCTCACACTTTCCTGGTTTTTCAATGTCAAATAATTTGGGATTATACACTAACCATTGCAAATTGTATGTGTGAGATTTTGAATTCTGTGGCAACTGTGAATTCTGTTATATTCCTCTGAAGCATGTTAACACTTTTGTTCTTATAGGCAATTAACCTGATTGGACTCAAATTACAGAATGTCCCCTGGGGAGGCAGCTCAAATCAGCTCAGTTCTCTGATCGTTAGCTGTGCTGCTTAAAATGTGCCCCACAAACATGTGGGGTTCAGAGATCATCCAGGGGCTTGGGCAAAGTATACACAGAACTGGGGGTGCTTCCTTTCTGGTGCTCACCTCTCTGGAGTCCTGCATCCAGTTTCCAGTGGCTGCGATAGCTCCAGACTTCGTCCTCTGGTGCTGCAGAGAAGACAGTGGTTTTCCAGGGGAGTTTCAAGTGCCCCACACAGCAGTGACTGTGGCCTCGTCTCAGCCTAAAGAGAAACTTACCCACGCCTTTCTCTTCCTCCAGGGGTCAACCCCCACCAGACTCTGTCTGCTTTCCCACACTCTTCAGAGCCTTCATGAAGTTTGTCTTGTTCATTTGTTTTGTTCTCTTTTTTGTTTTTCATTTTATGCAGAATATATACTTGTTATCTGTGTGAGGTCAAATTAGTAGGCGTTTACTTGGCCACAGCAGAAAGTGAACTCCTTCTTATACTCTTTGACCAGTTCCTCTTATACCATCCTACGCTGGTAGCTGGACACTTCTGGCTACCCCAGTTCTTCTGCAAGTTCTGATTTGTTCACCTGAAAAATCCTGAAAGCTCAGCTGGTCCTGAATCTTGCCAGCGCTTCTAGAAAGCTGATGAGTGACGTTTGCTTATCCTCCAGCTCCCCCTGGTGGATTCCTGTTTCCCTAGCTTCTCCCACAGTTACGTAAGGTCTCATTCCCAAAATAAATTCCTCATGCAAAGCGGTTCTGCTTCCCTAATTGAACCTTGATTAATGCAGTGGCATTTGAATTCCACCAGTGAATGCAATGGCCACCTAAATGGCTCATGCGTAATGCCTTTTGTAGTTGGCAGGCACCCCTTCTCACCAACCTTGTTCCTAGGCGCCGCTGGCCTGGGCTCTAACCCTGGAGCTCTCTGCAGAGACCAGACGTCAGCCCCGGGCAGCCCCGCTAGGGCCCCTGATTTAAACAGGAAATCACATCACAGATATGAGGGCCCACTGCTGACTCTGCAGAAGAAGGGTATTAATTAGTGTGAAAGGCTGCTGAGCTTACTGACGTTCTTATGATTTGATTGTCACTTTGGATTAGACCCGGAAGTCTGAGCTTTTCCTACTTTTTTCTCCGCCTGCAGCAAATGCCGGTCAGGGCCACCAGGGGTCACTGTCTACCCTGGAACCATTCACCAGGCTGTGCCTCGGGTACCCAGCAGGGCTATTTCTTCCCTAAATACAGGGATTCTCATTGCCTCCTTCCAAGTGTCAGAATGATACAATTACGGCTGATTTTCATTTGGAGCGCAATCTTTTTTAACAGGCCGTCATTGTGCGGGGAGTGGGCCTAGCTGGGACGCGCCTGCCGTTCCCTGGCTTGTCTGTACCTGAGAGGGGCAGCTTCCCTCACAGGTAAAGTCACAGCAGCCCCCACCTCAGAAACTGGCCAGGCTCGGAGTGCTGAGTCAGGCGGGAGGGACCCTGGAAAGGCAGGGGCCCTTGTGACTTAAGCGCCGCCGTGTTACATCTCAAGGTGGAGAGCCTGTTCTAGCTGGATCACTTCCTGCTGAGAATTCCCACCTGGGGTCCTAAAGAGTGATGACCACAAAACCGAAGACCTAGGTGTGGGGGGCCGAAATCGACAGAGTGGCTGACCCCACCAGCCCCCAGGGCCAAAGTGCAATTAAAATTACGTGAATGACTTATAATCATAAGAAGTATTTTGTTTGCACTGTTTAATTTATTAAACGGTTTCCTGCTGGTTAAGTCTGTTTCTCCTGGCAGGTGGCCATGGGGGCTGTCGAGGAGTAGCGGTTTCTGTTCCTCTTTACGGGTTGCCCCGATGCCCGTCTGGTTGTGGCCCCACAGACCCTGCCCTCCTTTCTCTCTCCCCTGCCCCCGCCCCGTCCACTGTTAACCTCCTTCCCTGAAGTCGGTGATCAAATGCCACTTCCTTGAAGGGGTAGTTTAGAACTTATTCACCAATGTGTTGAGTGCCAACTATGTGTGAGGCTCTTCGCTGGACTCTTGCGATGTGGCCACAGCCAAAAGAAAGCCCCTTCCCTCTGTGGACAGGGCAGTGGGGGAAGACCGCTGTGAGGGGGTGACATCTGCGTGGAGAGGGAAACGGGGAGGAGCAGGCTTCGGGAGGGGGCCAGCATGCGCAAGGGCTCTGAAGGGAGAAATGGGCGCATCTCGTACGGGGAGCAGAAGTAGGTCAGCGTGCAAGGAGCGCAGGTGAGACCGTCCCTAACTTCTAGGTTCACGGCTGCTTTCTGACATGCGTTCCAGAAAGTCTTGTGTGTGTGGCATCTCCTAATCCGCTCCCCAGTGCTTGCCCATAGTAACCCTGTGGCAGTGTCTTACTCAGTTGAAAAGTGACTAGACATAGAAAGTGTCTTTTCCTGCAAGCAAGACCTGAACATCCTAATGGGGACACAGCTGAGTGACTGAATCACACAATGAATTTGAATGCCTGGGTGTTTAAGTCAGGATAGGTTCTGTGATGGTGCAGTAACAAACAACCCCCAAATTCCTGTGACTTAAAACAGCAAATATTCATCTCTCACTTGATTTTTGTGCCCATTGCTGATTGGCAGGGGACTCTGCTCCCAGAGGTCTCTTGGGGAGCCTGGTTGACGGAGCAGCCGCCACCATGCCTGCCCATTCCAAATGCTGGGTTTGGTGAGAGGTATGTATTCAGTAACTGTGATTAACTGACTGCATGCTGAATGGACCAATCTCATGGTTCTCCTGGAACAATGGAAGTCACTAAATGTGCTTCTTACTACTTTGCATTGAGAAGCAAGAAAGAGATCAACTTTGGTGAGATATTCAGATAAATATTGTTTAGCTAATATGACTTTGGGCAAGTATTAGAGAGCAGAATACAATAATGATTGAGGACATTGAAATGCTGTGTGGTGGCCCCGCCCCTGATCCCTGGGTCAGAGTCACCATTTCCACAATCGCACTAGGTGATTTGTTGCACATACAGGTCGGAGCAGGGGTTCTATAGCCAGAGTGCTTGGGGCCGAATCCCAGCTCTCCGATCAGCAGCTGTGAGACTGTGGATACGTTACCTACCTTTGTGACTCAATTTCCTCCTCTGTAATTGAGCTTCATAGCAATAGGAACATCACTAGGTTGTTGCGAGCATTAAACGCGTTAACACCTCCAAAGCACTTGAAGTGGTATCTGGCGCAGAGTGTGTCACATGGCGGTGCTGCTGCTGGAGTGAGGGTGATGGGCAGCAAATGCAGTCAAGGAAACACCGGTGTGATGATTCCCACTCGTAACCCAACCACAAGTTTTATTAGCCAGTCTCTAGATGTCATAGTCTGTCACAGGCTGCCGGGAGCAATAGACCAGAAGTGGGCTGGCTTTTATAATGGGAATTTACTAGGTTAAAAGCTTACAGTTTTGAGGCTGTGAAAGTGTCCAAATCAAGGCACCACCAGAGACGCTGTCTCACGAAGGTCGGCTGTGGGCAGCCAGGCAGGTGGCAGGGACACCTGAGGACAGGTGGCAGGCATAATGGCGGCTCTGCCGAGTCCAGGCATCGAGCAAGGCTCTCGCCCTGAGCTGTGGACCATCAGGCATGTGGCTCGTCCCTCCCCTCTCCTCCCTCCCTATCAGTCTCCTGGGGTCTCTCTGTCTCTGTGTCTCTGCGTGTGTCTCCCACTTATAAAGGACTCCAGCAGGAGGCCCGAGATCCACCCTGGGTCATCCTGACTAAGTAATCCAGTCAAAGCCCCCCAACTGAATCCAACCCCATCAAAGGGCCCCCCACCCACAGAAATGGATTAGATGCAAGGACATGATCTTTTCAAACTGTCACCTGAAACTGCATGGACCGTGTGTGGACCCTGAAGCTTAGAGGAGGGCTGACAGGTAGAGGACCCCTGTGCATCTTTCCCAAGATGGAGAGTCCAGGCCTCCAGCAGGGGCCAGGAGGGAAATGGGGTAAGGGCCAAGCGTGGCCTTTGAATGTCATTCTTGAACGGTTGTTTTTTTTTTCCTTTCACATGCCAAACGTCACCTGCACATTGCACCTTATTTGGGGAAGCTGGGCGCATGCTTCCTTTAGGGGAGTGCCTGCTTTGGGGACCGGGCGAGGCTGATTTTAAATGCTGTGAATCAGCTGTGTAACCTTGGGCACGTGATTGTCAATCGCCCCCATGTGTCCACAGCCCGTTGGGACTCTGCACTAGCCTTTGAGGAGATTACTGGTCTTGGATGTCCCTTGTGAAACTCAGATAAGCATCCTGAAGTCATTTAAGTTAAGGTATTAGTGATTTTTGAATTACATAATAGATGGCTTTCATAAAAATCAATACAGGAAACTTTATTAGCCCATGGGCCTCTAAGTTCACCCCTCCATTTTTGTGGGTTTACCTAAAAAAGATAATCAACTGCATTATCTCTTTCATTGGTTTGTTTGGTTTTGTATGTTTGAGTGATTTTCAGAAGGTCCCATGACAGATTAGATGGGTCCTAACCCATGACAGAGTAGGTGGGTCCTAACATGACAGAGTAGGTGGGGTCCTAACATGACAGAGTAGGTGGGTCCTA